>PVKE010018310.1:0-29762 GCA_004027555.1 Craseonycteris thonglongyai | reverse complement strand
AAAAACACGTTTGTCATTACCAAAAAGAGACGTCTTTAGGTAAAAATAATAAAAACCCCATGCTGCATAGATAATGCAGATAGTTCTAGTTATCTGGTCAATGGGCAAAAAGCAAGCACTTAAGGTCTTTAGCTCCAATCTTTTGTTCATTTCTTATTGCTGGAATTTCATATTCATTCTTCTTGTTGGATGACTAAACTGTAAAAGAAAAAGAAAAGGTCATCTTGTACAATTTCACTGCAATATTCTTTTCATGTACCCAACTGCTCTAGATCACGCTAAGTAGGGAAGGCCTGCTAAGACAGTGATTTGCAATAGGGATGGACACTGCTGGGACCAGAATCATTACTTATACAAGGGGGGAATCCAAGCCTCCCAGAATTATCTTTCCTTGATACGAGAGGAATTGTGTACTCAGAATTTGTTCCTCCAGGTCAAAATGGTCAACCAGTTTTCACCCGGAAGTTATGAGGTTGCATCACAAATCGTGGAAAAAACTTCCTGAGCTGTGGCACAGATGACTGGTTCTTCCACCACAACAATGCATCTGCCCACACCCCACCAAGTGTTCAGTTTTTGACCAAAAAAGGCATGACCCTTGTGTCCCACACCCTGCCTATTCATCCAATCTCGGCCCCAGCGGGCTTTTTTGGTTTCCTTGGATGAGAAAAGTCCTCAAAGGGAAATTGTTTTGCCAATGCGGGACAGGTGGAACAAAAACACAGCAGCACTAAAAGGCAGCAAAAGCAGCAACTTCAAAAACTGTTTTGAGCAATGGAAAAAGTGTCACATAGGTGTACTGCATCAAATGGAGTGTACCTTGAGGGTGACACTAAAGTTTAAGCATGTAAGAATATATACCGTATTTTCCTGTGTATAAGATGACCAGGCGTATAAGACGACCCCCTAATTTTACAGTTAAAACATAGGTTTAGGCCTATATTCGCTGTATAAGACTACCCCCCACTTCTGAGGCTGTAGTCTTATACAGCGAATACAGGCCTAAACCTATGTTTTAACTGTAAAATTAGGGGGTCGTCTTATACGCCGGAAAATACGGTATGTAACTTTTAATAAATTCCTTTTTTTTCCATTCCCCCTCATGACAGTTCTAGATCACCTTTTGCCACCCAGAAAATAATAGAGGGGAAAAACCCCAAAGTATCACTGGCTAAAAATGCTAATGCCAAAGCCAAATAGAGATAATTATATGCCCTTCAGTATCAAGAAAAGAAATTCCTTAATTTTGGAATTGATAATTACATGTCCAAAAGTTGCCACTTTCCCCAAAGAGACTATATGGTTATCATCACCTAGGTCAGGCTTGTCCAACCTGCAGCCTAGGAAGGCTTTGAATGCAGCCCAACACAAATTCTTAAACATTATGAGGGTTGTTTTTTATTCCTAGCTTTTTTTCCCTTTTATAGCTCATCAGCTATCGCTACTGTTAATGTATGTTATGTGTGGCCCAAGACAATTCTTCCAATGTGGCCCAGGGAAGCCACAAGGCCGGATGCCGCTGCTCTGGTTATCAATTAGCTATCCCACTTCTTTTTGAAAATGCAGAACACAATGTAATTAACACACTTCTTAGGACAAGATTAGCAAGACTTTTCCCCCAGTTTACTGGTGAATCACAGAATACATTCAGAAAGCTCTAATAGTCAAGATACAATATGAAGATAGGGTTCTAGGTGTCAGAATTGTGGTGGCTGAGAGGCCAAGTATGGCTCTGACACATGCCATTACCAAAATGGAATATGTAGGTAACACTGTAAGTAAAAATGGCTTCCCTTACCCTGACAAACTGTTTTTTTCTCTTGCATTAAAATGAACACTACTTACTCAAACTGCTGGGAGGCCAGAAGGCCATCTAGGCTTACCTACCCGGATGATGGTAGAGATGGTAAGCCGGCATTTACTCAGCCCCGCCCTGCTCAGCCTCGGGAGCGGACGAATTCTCAGCTGGTGGATCGGCTGCTTTTGTCTCTTTGCCATCTTGTGGTTTAGGGTTTTCTGGGCGTCTGCGTCGGTAATTGAAGTTACGGCGGTACCGACGTTGAGGTGGCTGCTGACCTTGGGTCTCATCTCCTTGATTTTCCTTATCTTCTTCATTGCCGTCCTCTCTAGGCTGTCTCTGGCGAGGAGGGCCCCTGAAACAAACATTGTACAAACTTGCAATGATGAAACCTTCTTTCTTTAACCCACCCATTAGTGTTAACACTATTATCTGTATTTTCCTGTTCACCAGTGGCCTGCAGGTTAATTTAATCACAACAAAGAGCAAAAGTTGATTTATATTTCATAAACTGAGTGTGGCAACTTTGTGTAAGGATCTATAAGTATAAACTGAAAGATGAGCATTTAAAAACTGATGTTTGGACTAGCAAACTTTTAACAATAGCATAATCTATTACAAAATTAACCATGAAATCACTTTAAAAAGTAGCATAATACCAACACTTGATGTCAGTTTATAATATTTTTAAATGGGTAACTAGGTTTGGGAACAAGCGTAAACTTTTACAGATGAACACTTGCTAAAAAGCCAGGAAATCAAAATCAAAGATGCACTTTCCTATAAATGAAGTCACTAGGGAAATGCATGAAGTACCACTTATATCCACCACGATGGCCATAATCAAAAGGTCATAAAATAACCAGTGTTGGTGAAGATGTGGAGAAATTAGAACCCTCATACACTGATGATGGGAATATGAAATGGCAACTCCTCAAAATGATACTATGTGTGACCCAGCAATTCCACTCCTAGCTGTGTCCAAACGAACAGAATATTCAAAATAAAGTTTTTTTTTAACAAGCAAACAACCCAAGTGTCCACCAACTGATTAATGAAGAAATAAAATGTGGCATCCATGTAATGGAATTAATTTGGCCATAAAAGAAATCCAGTACTCACTGGTACGTGCTACAACATGGATAAACCTAAAAAAAAAACAGGTTAAGTAAAAAAAGCCAGACAGAAAAGCCACCTATTATATAATTCCATTTATATGAAATGCATCTTCATTGATCTCACAAGCTAAGCAGGGTCAGGCATGGTTAATAGAATTAAGAGAGCAGTAATAGTTGCATAACTTGGTGACTATACTAAAAACCAGAGTCCATGTTTTAAAAAACAGGTCAAGTGTTACATTCCAGGAATTATTTTCAATGGCCTAAAACTTAAGATATCAGTCTCAGGACTTAATCACCAAGGAAAAGATACTATGATTTCTTTTACTGATGATTATAAATATTGACAACAGTGATGTTTCCTTGGCCTCTCCTCCTCCATCCATACTCACAGCACTTGAGAAAACCCCAGGAGCACTAAGATTAATATCATGCTTTTTATAACCTACTAGTCATCACAGGCTTTAATTCCCGTTTAGATCTCTACATCCCACCTTTAACTCTAAACTCCCTGATCTCCCATTTACCATTCCCAACCCCTCTCCTCTTCCTGAAACTCTTTCCTCACATTTTTAGAAATCAGCAAAATTGCTGTGGCTTTCCCCTGCAGTCTTCAACTGGTGGCGGTCCCACCCCATCATCACTATGGCTTCTAAGTCAATTTGCCCCATTTCTTTCTAAAACCCAAGCTTTCAAACCTCATGTTCTGCTATGCTCAACTTAACTGCCTTTTTCTGTTGCAGTTATTACAAAAGCACCAAGTAAGTTAGGCTTTTAGATTCTTTACCTTCCACTTACTTCTTGTTTTCTACCTGGGATTTCCCAATTTTTAGCATTCCAGTCTCCAATCACTCCCTCCTATTTTCCCAGTTTATCTCTTTTCCCACCTTAATTTTCACTAGGACCTATAATCCTATCACCCGTATTCTCCTCCCTGACTCTCCCTAATCTTTTTCTCTCTTTACAAAATATAAAGCCCACTATTAATCACAACCAACACCAACTCTAGTGTATCCTTTTCATTTGGATAAACAAATGCCAGACAAATCCAACTCTGCCCAATCTGAGCTTGCTGCTCAAAATGGCTGGAAAAAAATACAACTATGCCAATAAACACTTTAAATCTGTGATCACTAAACTATGTGATTTCCATATCTTTTAGAAATAATTTCACAATCTTTCTCCCAAAATCGCCAAAGCTCTTCTTACTTCTCCTTTTGACCCCACCAACAAATGCAGTGTCCAAGTACTCTAGCTTCTTACACATGAAACAGCAATAGTTCCTAGCAAAGGACTAACCTCCTGCTTATAGACAAAATCGTATCCTACCTCAAGTTTCAGCAGTCACTTTCCCACCAACTTTTCCTCTTCTACTGCAATTTTTCAGTCTACAAATATCTCTTGTTTCTCATAAGTAAACATTCTTGACACTACTCTCCCCTTACTGCTACCTCATTTGTCTCTTTTTGAGCAAAATGACTGCTATACTTGTCTCAGATTTTATTCCATTTTCTCTTGGATCTACATCAATCAGGATTTCACCCCATGCATTATAAATAGTGTGTCATTTACTACTCACTTTAAAAATTTCTAGCCAAAAATCTGAAAAGCCCTTGAGTTCTTTGATAAGATTCATTGTATACTTCAAGGTTATTATATGTAACCATAGCAAGCATGTGGCACTATCCATTAGTCTTATCTATTCAAATGAGTTATTAGGTCAACAAACCAAAAGGCAAACAGTAAAACTGAAGCACTGAACAAAAATTTATGTGCTCTTTAATTTTAAGGACATCAATGAAACTAGGCATAAAATTTAAGCAGCCCCAGTGTAACAAAAGTAAACCAAAGGTTCTGTTATTAGTACCCATGGATGGACTGCCATGAGCCTATTTTAGAACTGCTTTAAAAACATTTATCATTGTCAAAAAATGATGTGACGGGGAAGCTGGGATGGCTCAGTGGGTTAAGTGCTCGCTTTGCAGCCCCGAGGACCGCGAATCGAATCCCGGCCCCAGCCTGTGTGGACCGATATGCTGAACTGGGGGAGTGCCCCCAGTTCAGTTCTCACCAGGGTGTGACCCCGGCCCAGTTCCTGCCCTGTGCAGCCCCACACCCACCCATGGAATGAAACTATGCAGAAAAACCAATGATGTGCAACTATGGAGACTGTTCTGAGCCCTCCCCTTTCTCTGTCTCT
The DNA here is from genome assembly GCA_004027555.1 of Craseonycteris thonglongyai. Lineage (NCBI taxonomy): Eukaryota > Metazoa > Chordata > Mammalia > Chiroptera > Craseonycteridae > Craseonycteris > Craseonycteris thonglongyai. The sequence continues at coordinate 24,646 of PVKE010018310.1, read as the reverse complement.
GTATCTCTCTCTCTCTGTCAAAAACAATGAAAATAAATCTTTGGAAAAAAAAAAAATGATGTGGTATTATTTGTAATATTTCAACAAGGCATCTGCCTAGGTTTAAAAATTTGAACCACAGTTCAGTTCAAACTCAACAAAGCCCAACAATCTGCCAGCATAAAAATAATCTTTCCCACTGATAAGGCTTTCCTATCTAATCTGTCTCCAACATCAATAGATGGTTAATACAATCTTCTAGTGGTTTGAGAATTACAAATCTCTAATTCTAGTGAACAAGCTAAGACTCCAACCCATTTTCATTGACGAAGAACTTAGGACATGACATACCTCAAAGAAAATAAGAAACCTGTTTCTTCCAATCATTTTAAGATTGACAATATTGCCTCAAAGCATACTACCATTTATGTATTAAATATATCTGGCTGATGGAACTCTTCCCCAATTACTCTACACTCTAATAATTAAACATCTTCTGTTAAAATGGATTCTCTAATACCCAAGTAGGCAGGTTGGTTGTTTAAGTCTGGAACTGGATTTCTTTTCCCCAAAATCTAAATTCTTAATGGAGTGCCTACATTTTACAACTTTGGAATGATAAACAGAAAGTACCTAACTAAGAAATGATTAAATGAAAAATCATGCCACCTCCGTAAGTAAAACTGTCAATTCTTCATTTTATTATATGGTAGTTCAGATACTCCTAATGCTTAAAAGATAATGCTTACCTTTATCTTTTCCCACCCACAGAAGCAAGGACTATTGATATAATATTCTTCCGAGAAGCTGGGTTTGCTCAGCAGTTAGGCACTTGCTTTGCAACCCCCAGGACTGAGGATCGAATCCCAGCCCAAGCAGATCCATATGCTGAGTGAGCTGGGGGTATGCTTCCCATGTGGGAGGCCCCCAGTTCAGTTCTTCCCCTCACTCCTGGTTCAGCCCCTGGTCTCCAGGGTGCATGTTTCCAACCCTGCACGGCCCCACCCACCTATGTGGAACAAAACTATGTCAAAAACTAATGATGTACAACTATGGAGACTGCTCTGTCCCCCCCCTCCCCGGTCTTAAAACAATAAATCTGCAAACTATTCTTTAATCTGTTCAAGGACAGAAAATTTCAAATTCCATACCCTCATTAGAGAAGAAAAACAAAACTCTGTATAAAAGTATGCTGTGTCTACACAAGCTATTTCTAACCAATGCCAGCAAAAAAGATGCAAAGAATATATTCTCAAAAATGACATTAGGTTCAACTCTTAGGCATACCGACAGAAGCTAATGTGAAGTGTTACCACAAAAACGATTCAAACAGACTACAGAAGCATGATGCCAAGTGCTACAATCTGCTTGGGAAAAATTTTAATACAAACCATACCTGCGGAACCGTGGTCTATAGCCCCGATACATATTCTGTCTCACTGGTCTACCTTGTTCTCCTGCACCCTGGTTGTCAGCACCCTGAAAAGACAATGAGAATCAAGATGACTGAATCACTAACAGAGTTAAAACCAACCCAACCAGACAAATCCAAAGTCTGAATATGAGTTAAAAATAAATAAAATCATCTAGCAACTATGATCATACTATAAATGATCTATCCTTTTGGTTGTTAAAAAGTGGAATTAAAAACTGCTTCCCATTATGATTAACAGCTACAATATATAGGAAGTCACCAAGAAAATGCAGCCCTATCCAAGGTTCCCACATGCTACTGTTGATCCTTTTACTTTTTGGTGAAACTTACCTCCATCACTTCTCCCTGCACAGGAGGGTTGGAATACTGTGGTCGACGCCCATAGGGTCTCCGCATGTAGTAAGGTGGGAACCGTCGCCTGCGGTAGGGCCGGCGCTGTTGGGCCTGGCCTTCGGGAGCACTCTCCGATCCCTCATTCTTTTCCCCACTCTCACTATTCTGGTAATTCTGCTGGTAATTGCGTGGAGGACCCCTGCGACGTGGATAGCGTCTATAATGGTTACGGTCTGCTGCGTATTTACTGCCTTGCACTGGAACTCCACCAGGGCCTGTAACATTTGCTGCCTCCGCACCCTAGAAAAGCCATCATATGTTGACAGTGACAGTGGAATTATGTACACTTTACAAAATTTACATCAAGCAAACAAAAAAGGATCTATATGGCCAGGGGTGCATAGAAATGATTAAATATTAGTTCCTCACTGTTCTGAAGAGATTGCCCTCTAACTGCAGCCAGCACATTAGGTTTGATGCACCTGTGTGTTCATGTAGTCACCTGACCCATCCATCCACATTAAAGCCACCATCCTAGTGGATGAGATCTCCAAAATATTTCCACACTGAAGTCAAACCTTTACACAAAAAGCATCCTCACCTTTTCTCCTTCAACAACATCAAACTCCACAGTCTCTCCATCTCCTACACTGCGAAGGTACTTCCTGGGGTTATTCTTCTTTATGGCAGTCTAGTAATATCACATTCCAAAAATAGATTAACAGGGGAGAATAATGTGCTTATTCATTTAAAATGTACCAGAGTCATTATTTTAGCTTGGATATACACTTACAAATAACTTTAAGACCAAACCATCAATAAATTTAGGAAAATAGGGACTAATGCTACCCCCAACCTCAACCAAAATACTCCAATCTTACAAGGCCCCAGAATTCACCATTCTTTTCCAAACTAAAACAAGTAATTTAACACAAGACACAATATATACATTATATACTTTAAATGCTTTGGCAAAAGCATTACATGTCGCTTTAAACAAAATGAGGATATCCATCTATCCCCCAAAGACTGCACTTAATAGAAGCTAGCCCTACATAGGGCCAGTTTAGATGACAGGCGAGTTTAGTTTTGCATGCTTCAAAGTTAACCAAACCAACTTTGTCCCTGTGTTACTACATCAAACTCAGTTACAAATGTCAACCAAAATCCTTTCCAACATGTCTGTAATACTTCAGTAAAAATATAATTCATATATTAATTATGCCACATTTTATATTATCTGACTGCATGGGACAATTGACTATTACCTGCCTATAATACAATAAATCTCACATTTACTTATATTCTACAGAATGCTGTAACACAGGGGAAGAACACCTCACATTTGTGTGTAATACTCCTACAAAGTTTGTTCACACATTACCTATTCAATCTCATTATGACAGATGATGTGAGGTATTATGACTCATAAGTGTTTTTTGTTTTAAGAGGCTTTAGAAGTTAGGTGACTTGCCCAAGGTCACACAGGTAATAAGTGGCAGAGTGTGGACTTTTCTAAATCCAGGTCTTGAGACTCCAAATCCCATGTTCATTCTACTACATCACAGTGGTATCCGTTATAGGGTCATTCATGCATTTCCATTCCAAAGGAGGCAGGACAACCAACAATCTGAAGCCAATTAAACTAAGTTGCCCAGAACTGAAGTCTCCTTGATACACCACTGGAAGACCTGAGCAGCCAAAGTCCTCAAGAAACAACTAGATGTTAAAACCACTTCCAAAATAGAGAGGAAAGCATACTGGTGATATCTTGTGGGTAAGTACAAGTGGGTACCATGTTTTCAGCCGAATAGTTGATCTCATCTGTCATCTAAACTGTCAAAGTTTTTATACCTTTCGTATATAGCCAACTCTAAATTACCTGCAGTCACAGGGGATAGCAGAAGTATAAATAATTAAAACCCCCAAACTCTTTTATTTCAGTGAGCATCTTCAACGCTCTCCCCAAACTCTTTGAGTGTTGCTAACAGTCAGCAAGACTGACAATGACAAGCTTTGCTGTCTCTTGTTCTTAAGCCTGCTATTCCTTTGAACAGGCAGAAGGGAAGTACGGAACAGCTAAGAGCTGGTATTCCATTATATAAAACAAACCTGTTTTTATAATAACATTTTGTCTGAGCGGCCCTACATTTATGTTTCAAACTTAAATGTTTTCATACTTATATTTTTACCCTGTGACTATCTGATAGGGTTTTGTAGGTACTAGAAATTAACCTGGCTTCTCTCTTGATAGCCAGTGAATGCTGTATAGGACACTTCAAGAGAGCTACAAAGCACCAACTGAAGACAGCCCTCCTTAAGTATGCTGCCATTCAAGCCCATCCTCAATGGCCTGACAATAGGTGAGTGTGGAAACTGACTTTAGTCTTTTGCTGTTTGGATTTCAGTAGAAAAAAAGTGGCCAGAAAGTTCTCAAGAATTATTTTAAATACAAGCTGACAATATTTCAAGTCTTAGTGAAAGAAACTAGAGAGCACGTAAGTATCCATACCGTATTTTCTGGCGTATAAGACGACCCCCTAATTTTACAGTTAAAACATAGGTTTAGGCCTATATTCGCTGTATAAGACTACAGCCCCGGAAGTGGGGGGTAGTCTTATACAGTGAATATAGGCCTAAACCTATGTTTTAACTGTAAAATTAGGGAGTCATCTTATATGCCTGGTCGTCTTATACGCCGGAAAATATGGTATCCCTCACGACTATACACCTGTTAAGATAATTAAATCCAATGGAGCCCATGACATAACGTATGGGACATTCAGATAGTGTTCATTTCAGTGGCTTACTTTAATAAAATCCTTAACACTCAAGCATTTTGCAAAGTAGTTTCTTGAGGAGTAAAGTTCAGTACATAGAACTTACCCTGTTAAGTTTTTTCCTCTCAAAACAGACTGAAGTTAATCAAAGAATTATTTGATTCACTTAACTTTAAACTAGATACGATTTCTAAGTTTTCCAACTCAGCCAAAATTATTCCAAGGTAAAAACATTATCTGACCCATTCAAAGTGCTTTAGAATAAACAGAAGTACCTATGTTATTCTGCTAGTTTTCTATCATTCATTTCAAACTAATGTCTTATGATCTGTTCTACTTTCCCCATGATTACTGTGATCTGTCCTTACCTAAACTTAATAGCATTTGAAAACATCTTATAAGTTTGTATACTTTTGGCAACATTATTATTTCAATTTTAGGTTAATAGAGGTTTTCCACTCATCTGAAATTAGGTTTGAATTTTTGTCATGACTTGAGTGATTCAATATTTAAGAAAACTGTAACTGTAAAATACCAATATGAAACAGCTATCTTAATTGACTTGCCAATTTGACATTTCAATGTATAGTTAAGGATGCCACCACTCTTCCCGTAGGAATTAAGTAACTTGCTTGGTGACTGGACTTAGCAACCTTGTTGTAAGAGACAACATGAGAAGAAAACAGCCACCTTTTTCTCAAAAGCCAAGTCAGAAGTATAAATATCCACATAAGCACTCACCTGGTGTACAAATACATCTTCCTTGGTGTCATTCCTGCAAGACAAAACCAAGTTGAACAGTTTAGAAAATTAAATACATTTCATGTTGCCAAAGATTAAGAACAAACACATGAGGTCATTTTATGCATCTCCCCCTATTTTTCCTATTTAGAGACTTTCTGGCTGCCACCAGCCATTAGAAGGAAACAAAACAAAACAAACAAAAAAACCCCAAAACAATGAAAACAAAACTATTAAGCCAGTATGATTTCTGTTTTAAAGACTAAGTAGTTGTCAGCAGTTGTTAACCTCACCATCTAGGATAAAACACAATTTTTTTTTTTTTAAATATATTTTTATTTATTTATTTTTGACAGAGAGAGAGAGAGAGAGAGAGAGAGAGAGAGAAAGAGAGAGAGAGAAAGAGAACGAACGGAACTGGGGGAGCTCCCAGTTCAGCACATGGTTCCGCACGGGCCGGGGCCGGGATTCGATCCTCGGGGCCGGGATTCGATCCTCGGTCCCGGGATTCGATCCTCGGTCCCCGGCGCTGCAAAGTGAGCGCTTAACCCACTGAGCCATTCCGGCTTCCCCTAAAAAACACAATTTAAGTAACCAAAGTGTGGGGAAGCTGGGATGGCTCAGCAGGTTAAGTGCTCGCTTCAAAGCCCAGGAGCCTGAAATCCAATCCCAGGGCCCCGCCCATGCGGACCCATATGCTGAACTGGGGTGTGTCCCCAGTTCAGTTCTTGCTGGGGCCTATGCAGGAGGCTCCTGGCCCAGTTCCTGCCCTGTGCAGCCCCTTGCCCACCAGTGGAGTGAACCTACCGGTATATAGAAAACTAATGCTGTCAACTATGGCGATTGCTCTGGGCCCTCACCCTTCTCTCTGTTTGTATGTCGCTCTTGTCAGAAACAACAAAAATCTTAAAAAAAAAAAGGAACCAAAATGTGACCTACTCCATAAAGAGGGTAAAAGTGACTAACAATATATATTCTGTCATTCCTTAACCTATTAAACATTACCAATGTTTCGGCACACCCTGCTCTTCCCTCTATAGAGCATGGTTACTAACTTAAGTAGATCACAAATAGTTTCTTCTATTCATTACTAGCTTTCTTTTTCACTTCTTCCTCAAGTGTCCTCCTCTTCACCATTTCTAATTCCCAACTCTCCTGAGAGGTCATAAAAATGACCACTAAAAAACCCCACAGAATGTACAACACCAGGACTGAGTTCTAATTAAACTACCGACAATATAGCTGATGATGATATGACCATGTAGATTTATCAACTGGCAACAAATGTCACTTTGGTGCAGGATAGTGGGGGACTTTGTGCATGTGTACGCAGTGTGTTTTTGGAGACTCTTTTCTGTTCAATATTGTCATGAACCTAAAACTGCTCTTAAAAATAAAGTATTAATTAAAAAAAGACCACAATGAAGTACAGACACCATCAATATCTACATCCTTCACATGACAAGCATTATACTGGAAAACTAAGGAAGTGAAGATGAAACTTTCTTACTAGCATATACAACCCCCTTTGCTTCATATCAAACATTTTTTTTTTATTGTTTTTATTAGAGAGAGAGAGAGACAGAGAGAGAACTGAACTGGGGGAGCTCCCCAATTCAGCACATGGGTCCGCAAGGGCTGGGGCTCGGTCCCTGGCGCTCCAAAGTGAGCACTTAACCCACTGAGCCATCGCAGCTTCCCCTCAGACATCATTTTACATCATTAGTCTAGTCAAACTGTTGACAAATATAGTTGAAATATTTACTTCAGGACTTTAAAAGAGGCAATGTTTACATTATTTATTACAAAAAGAGTTTAATGGAAGATGAGAAAAATGTTCCAGGTAGAGAAGGTCATGCAACAGTAAATTCAATGCAAGCTGAGTTCAAACTGGCTGGAGCATAAGCAATACGCCTGTGTGGGAGGATAAAGAAAGGCTAGATCATAAGTAGAAGAATGTGACACCATAGATTTATTGGATGTTAAAACCTAGTGGTTGCTATTACTGAAAGTCTAACACCAAGAAGTAAGTGTCCAGTTAGTTACAAAAAGCTACTTTAGAAGTCCAAACCAGGACTGTGTTATGAGAATGAATTTGATATGTGTCTTGAGGTAAAATAGGATAAACTTCGTGGATAAATGGATGTTAGAAGGGTAAGAGAAGTGGAGAATGATTTGAGTTTTTAGCTTAAGAGATTGGGGGGTTAAGTTGACAGTACTATGAGCAAGAACTACTGGAAGAGAAATAGATTTCCAGAACTTTACTGACTTTTCCCATTCTCTTCACTCTGTTAATATATCAGGGTGAGAAAGGGCTCAAAAGCAGTACAGTAGTTCTACTGTTTAATGACAAAAGGAACAAAGGTTACAATGAACTAGACTGACTGGCTTAATGACTGTTGGCTCAAATAGTCTTATCAATTGGGCATCACATAGTCCATAGCCATCACTAATTCTAATTAGTTTATCTACAACATGGCTAAATTTCAAGCTCTAAGGTTCTAAGAGGACAGACAAAAAAATTGGTAGAGTAATTTAGAGAATTGGTAACAGAAAAATAGGAAAGGTGGGCCAAGTCTACAATAGCCATTCTCAACAGGAGCAGTACTGGCCACACAGGGCATTTAAACTTGTTTCAAAGGCAGGGGTCATTATTTGCATTAATAGGGTGAATGGTGTCATGCTTGCTGGATAACCTTTACAATGCTTTAATACTCATTAAATTTACTAAAAATGCAAATTCCATGGAAAGGGAGTTTTTATTACTGATTATAATACTGCTAGTGTTATCTGAATAGTCACTGCAGTGCACCTTTTATCAATCCGTATTTATAAACTGACACTGACTAATCCATGTCTTCTAAATGAAGGTGCAAATAGGTATTTTACATCACCAAAATCACACTGCAATAAAAAGAAAGTAGTTAGTTACCTATGAATTTTATTTTAGGGTTATAAAAGGAATATAAGAAAATTTACCAAAACTACTTATCTAGTCAGGACAATCTTATTAAAAATAGTACAAGGTAGGCAATACACACAATATAATGCCATCCCCTAGGAAACAGTTTTGGGAGATGCTTTTTATGTGTCTGTAAATAGTCAGCTCTCTTCTCTGCAGCTGCCACATCCATGGATTCAGCCAAGCGTGGATAGAAAATATTCAGGGAAAAAATATTTTCCTGTTGCTGATGTATACAATGTAGTTAGGCCTATAATGGTTGAACATCCACATCGAACAGGTACAGGCATTTTCCTTGTCATTATTACCTAAACAATACAGTATAACAACTACTTGCACAGTAACGTGCTGCTTAACAATGGGGATACTTTCTGAGAAATGTGTCATCGGGTGATTCTGTAGTAGCGAAAACATCAGAGTACACCGTACTTACACAAACCTAGGATACAAACCCGTACAGCATGCTACTGTACTGAATATTATAGGCAACTTTAAACACAATGGTGGTAATTATCCAAATCTAAACAGAAATGGTACAGTAAAAATACAGTATTAAAGATGAAAACTGGTACATCTGCATAGGGCACTTACCGTGATTGGAACTGGCAGGACTAGAAATTGCTCTGGGTGAGTCAGGGAGTAAATTGTGAGTGAATGTAAAGGCCGAGAACATTACTGTAGACTTTATAAACACTGTACATTTAGGATACACTAAATTTAAAATATTTTTCTTCAATAATTAAATTTAGCTCACTGTAACCTTACTTTGCTGTATAAACTTGCAAACTGTCAATTAAAGTTCAAAGTTTAATTACATTGATTTTTGAAATATTTAGCTTAAAACACAAACCACTGTACAGCTATACAAAAATATTTTCTTCATATTCGCATTCTATAACCCTTTGTTTTTAAAATTACACAGAACCAGGATCAGTATTATAATATAATCTTCTACCTCCACGTCTTGTCTCACTGGAAGGTCAAGTAATATTCATGGAGCTGTCATCTCATGATAACAAGGCCTTCTAAAGGAGTAACTACTGAAGGGACCTGCCTGAGACTCTTCTTGAGGTATCACTCTTCAGAAATGTCATGTCTGGGTTGTTTCTTTTTTTGTCACAGATTAGCTTGTAATGAGACAATGCATCATGAACATTTTTCTATTAGTGAAAACCTTTCAGTGTTAGAGGAGGGCATGTTTTCAAACTTTTAAAGGAGTTTATTGAGGTTTTTGCAAAGGTTTCTTCTGCTAAACCCTTCACTAAATTTTCTTGGAGGTTTTTTTCTCCTGCCTATTCTGCTAGGTGTTCCTGTTTGAACAATTCCTCACTAGTCAATTCCTCAGGAACCACACATCTAGGAGGCTCCTCAGCGTTATCCTCATCCACACTTAGGTTTTTTGCCATCTCAACCAGTTTCATTGATTTTTGCAACCTTTTGTGTTTAGGTGCTGGCAGGTGTAACAACACTAAGCAATAGGAAATTCCAGTTCCATTATGATCTTATGGAACCACTGTTGTGTATGCAGTCCATTGTTGACTGAAAAGTTGTTATACAGCAAATGATTGCATTAGGTATACATAATCTAGAGATGATCTAAAGCAGGGATGTCCAATTTTGGCTTCTGTGGGGCACACTGGAATAACTGTCTTGGGCCACCCATAAAATACACTAACACTAATGACAACTGATGGGAAAAAACCCTCAAAAACCAAACCAAATGAAAAAACCCCTCTCTTAATAGTTTAAGCAAGTTTACTAATTTGTGTGGGGGCCATATGCAAAGCCGTCCTGAGTTTCATGCAACCTGCAGGAAGTAGGTTGGACAAGCTTGACCTAAAGTATTAATATTTGGGTGGATGTGCACAGGTTATATGCAAACATTTTATACTATATGAAACTTGAGCATCCTCAGATTTTGGTATCCAGCAGGGAGTCCTGGAACCAATCCCCAACTCTCTGTGGATACTGAGAGATGACTGTATGTAGAAACCAATAGGTCCACAAGTGATGTCATGCCAGACAACAGTATTCATTTATTCTGTTGACACTAAACCAGCCTACTTGGAAATACAGCAGGCTCCCCTATCCCATCCATGGTTTCCTTTTCCATGGTCTGAAAATATCAAATGGAAATTCCATAATTCATACATTTTGAACTATATGCTGTACTGAGTGGTATGAAATTACACACCATCCCACCTAGGACATGAATCATACCTTTTTGCTCAGTGCATCCACATTGCATATACTACCTGTTAGTCACTCAGTAGCTCAGAATTGCATTGCTGTGTTCGTGTATCTCTTCTACATAACTGCCCCAAAATGCAACATTAGTGATCCTGGCAATTCAGATATGGTCAAGAGCTGTAAAGTGCCTTCTTTAAATGAAAAGGCATATACCGTATTTTCCAGCGTATAAGACGACCCCCTAATTTTACAGTTAAAACATAGGTTTAGGCCTATATTCGCTGTATAAGACTACAGCCTCGGAAGTGGGGGGTAATCTTATACAGCTAATATAGGCCTAAACCTATGTTTTAACTGTAAAATTAGGGGGTCGTCTTATACGCCGGAAAATACGGTATGTATAGTAAAAAGTATAGTGTATAGGGTTTGGTACTATCCGTGGTTTTAGGTATCCACTGGGAATGGAGTGGATTACTGTGTCATGGCCAAAGTTATCTGGATTTTAGGAAGAAATTTGAGGGCAACAAATTTAGTTCTAGCCAAGATAAAATACCAGTTTGTATGCATTAATCAATACAGCTACAACTGGTGAAATGACTACCTAGAAATTCAAGGCACTGCTAACAGGAAACCTGATATTAAATCCTCATTCTACTATTAACAGCTGCATAACCTAAGAAAGCTGCCTTGTCCTTGCTGGATCTTTTTCTTCAACTGCAAAATGGGAAAAACTAAACCAGACACAGAACAGCTTATATTACTGAGGGTTCAAGTTCCAGATACTGTGCGAAGTACTTTGTATCATTCAATTCTCACAATCCTGTGATAGGTGCTATTATTAATACCCCATTCTACAAATGAAGAAAATGTCACCTGCTCAAAGCAGAAATTTGACTTCACAGCCCTGGTATCAGTATGATGAGAAACCCAAAAGGACCAGTTTAGAAATCTTTACACTTTAGTTACTCCATGTAATTAAACCAGGGCTCAGCTACACACATACACACACACCCATTCAATGTAAAAATCGGGGAAGCCAGGATGGCTCAGTGGGTTAAGCATTTGCTTTGCAGCCCTGGGGACCGAGGATTGAGTCCCAGCCCTGGCCCGTATGCTGAACTGGGGTGCACTTCCCATGTGGGAGACCCCTATAAGTTTTGTTACACCTGTGTGGAACAAAACCATGTCTAAAAACTGATGACACGCAACTGTAGAGACAGTTCTGGGCCTTCCCCCTTCTGTCTGTCTCTGTCAAAAACAATTAAATAAATCTTAAAAAAAAATAAGTTTGGGGTGGGGGGTGGGGAGCCAGGATGTCTCAGTGGGTTAAGCACTCACTTTGCAGCCCCAGGGACCGAGGATCAAATCCTGGCCCCAACCTGTGCAGACCCATATGCTGAACTGGGGAGTGCCCCCAGTTCAGTTCTCACTGGGGTGATACCCCGGGCCCAGTTCCTGCCTGTGCAGCCCTGCACCCACCTGTGGAATGAAACTATGTGGAAAAACCAGTGATGTGCAACTATGGAGACTGTTCTGGGCCCTCCCACCTTCTCTGTCTCTGTATCTCTCTGTCAAAAACAATAAAAATCTTTAAAAAAAAAATGTAAAAACTATTCTTAGCTCATAAACCATACAAGTGGTTATTGTTGATCCCCTGATCTATAGTAATACTGGAAAAAACGCGTGTCATGGCCAGTAGAGATCTTACTGAAGAGGGAAAGCAGCAATTAAAATAAGACGACCAAAATGGCTCATCAAGAAACCTTTAGCTATTATTAATGTAATGGGGAGGAAATGTAGGCACTCCCAGCACTGCACCTTACCTTCTGTGGTATATCCTGAGAACCAAGTGGCACACTTCTGCCTGTATCACACTTTACTGAGGGTGGAAGGTTATAAACAGAGACAACTAGTTTACGTGCTCCTTCCCACTGGGTGCAAGCAAGTCATTATAGACAAGAGACTGTGTCATTCTTTTATCTAGCCCCAAATACACTGTAGAAACATAGTAGGTGTGCAAAAATTTTGACTACTGCTCTCACTTACTAGCCAGCTTTTCAAAATTACTGCCACTTTTTACTTTTCTAAATTCCATTCTTGCATATTATTTTACTCTACCTTATTAGTTCTTGTGCCACAAGCCACTGGGTACCTATAATGAAAGGATAGGAAGTCCAAAGGCCTCATTCATTCCGTTAATAAAGTTGAGTATTTACTTGTGCTAGCTAGCCAGCCAAGCACTGTGCTAGACATCAGAAATAAAAGACATGGCCTATGCTTAAGGATTTTAATCTCGAAGGCCACCACTATTCAATCCAATCAGCAGTTCAATTCCCAAATATGGTTTTCTGCATATTATATGTTTTCCCATACTAATCAGATAGAGGAAGGAGAGGGGCATGTAGTAGTACATAAAGCATAGTGGCTAAAAGCTTCTTACTTGAACCAATAAAATCAAAGTTGGAATACTAGCTATTCCATTCCTAACTGCACGATCTTGGGCAAGTTGTCTTATTTGTAAAGTGGAAATTATATGCCTATACTAAATGTTTGCTAGGTATCATTTTTTAAAACATACGGAAGGCCACACTATAATCAAACCCAAGTCCCTCCATATTGCTGCCACTTTTGCAGTCTGGTTTCTAGAACCGCTGTCCAATAAATAAAACACAAGCCACTATCTTCTGTTTCTTAGTAGCAATAAAAAATAAAGAGGCAAAATTAATTTTATCACTTCCACATGTATAGCCAACATTAAAAACTGAAGTAGTTTACATTTCTTTATGCATAATTTGGTATGTATTTTACACTTATGGTTACTACACTAGACAGCATATGGTAGATCTACAACATTCCAGTGCCATTCCATGTATTGCATAATCAGTCACCCCCATTCTCCCATAGTTAAGTGTACTCTTTCTGCTGTGTTCTTCCACTCCATCTTTTTGTTAATAAGGGCATTATGTACCACTAAAAAATTTTAATAAAAAGAGTTGGCAGGTTTTCTCACCTATCTACCAGTATCGTATTCATTCAATAAAGGACACAGTGTTGACTTTAAAGACAAAAGGAACCACATAGATAGCAAAAGGCTGTAGAAAAAGGGGTACCATTTTAAGTTAGAAGAATGCTAAGGAAAAAAGAAATCATGCCAGGACTTAAAGAAAATAGAAGCCTCTTTAATAGTTCCTAATGTAGCACAATGAAGGGAAAAACATGCAGTCAGCACCGAACTCCTATACTACTAAATCTAGCCAGATTAAATGGGTCTCAGGAAACTTTTTTTTGCCAAACTAAAGCACTGTTAAATGAGACTTACCATACAAGCTTATCTAGCCATAACCAAATGTGTTTTATGCTATTATCTAGCTGCAGATTACCACACCAAGCCATTTTAATATCTTAATTTGCCCAAATACAGAAATTAATTCATAATTCGTTGGTTATAAAAGCTCCAAAATTTATCATCTATATGCTCCATACATAGCCCTAAGTATCCAGACATCAATTTCTAAGTCCTGTAGACGACTAAGATCATAAACCCCACTTACCACTTCATTATTTATTAAACACTCTGCACACCTGGCAGACACACTCCTATTGCCCCCATTATTTTCTACCATTCTGCCTGTTTTAGGTGAGCTAGATTGTAGATGCTTCCAAGGGTTGAGATTGGAAGGTAAGAAACTCAGCAATTACAGCCCCAGCAGTAGGAAAATAGGTAATTGCACTAGTTCTCTATTTCTAGATTTTAAAAGTAAAGATTTTACATATCAGTGACTTGGTGAACAATGGATGACTTCTGCAACTTCAGATAGTGGCTAATATAACCAGCACCACCCCTGCCAAGGGAGACTAACCCTGACAGCCATGACCAAGTATTTTTGGAAAAGAGAGACAGCTAAGCTGTTCTCTGGTGAGGCTTATTACAACACATCTTCCTAGACCATGGTTAATAAACTCAAATGCACACACAGAGGCCAGGCAAGAGGACAACAGGAAAAAACTAAGCTTCACCGACTGGTAAACAAAGAAACTATATGCTCCATTTATAGGTGGTAATAATATTCACGGCCAGCTGAATTTTTATTTATATGAAAGTATAGGCCCTAACGCTAAAATTCAGATCTTAAAAAAAAAAACCCAATAATCTGGATATTTTTGGTGTTAGCTCCTGAATTTTAAATTGTCAGAAATTCATTCCAATTCTTTTTAAGACAGTTATTGTCCAAACAAAACACCCAGGCAAAGATTTAGCTACAAGGCCACCAGTTTGTGACCTCGGCTTTATTCTATTCTCTTTGCTCCAAATTTCTTATCTACCTCAAAAACCTTAGAATGACTATTTAGCATTTTAAGTACCCCGAAGAACAGAAAAATGTAACTATTCTGGTCATTACAAAAGATGCACGTCTCATTGAAAAATAAATTGTTACTGATTTATGCCAATCTCTGAGTTTGGTGAGCATAGATTAATCCACAACTGGAATCAAGACAAAATCAGGTTTCTAGTCTAAGAAAAAAGGAGATGTGAACCCTGAAACCACTGATCCCTGTAGCATCATTCTAATGACAGTTTCAACAGCATTGAATAAAATTTTTCATAATAAAATGAAAGATAATTTTTAGGTTAATTTAAGCCTCTAGTCACATAATCCAATTAACTTTTGCAGGCTCAGCACACAAAGAATAACAATGAATTTCTCCAAATTCCTAGATTATATAGCCCTACAAAATGGGGAAGCCAGGATGGCTCAGTGGGTTAAGCACTCACTTTGCAGCGCCGGGGACCCGGGATCGAATCCCGGCCCCGGCCCGTGCGGAACCATATGCTGAACTGGGAGCTCCCCCAGTTCAGTTCTCTCTCTGTCTCTGTATTTCTCTCTCTCTCTCTGTCAAAAACAATAAAAAAAAAAAAAATGCTAAAGTTTATGGGGAAGCCGGGATGGCTCAGTGGGTTAAGCGCTCACTTTGCAGCGCTGGGGACTAGGGATCGAATCCTGGCCCCGGCCCGTGCGGAACCATATGCTGAACTGGGAGCTCCCCCAGTTTAGTTCTCTCTCTGTCTCTGTATCTCTCTCTCTCCCTGTCAAAAATAAATAAATTAAAATATATTAAAAAAAAAAAAAAAGAAAAATTTTTTTTGCTGTTTTAAAACGCTAAGCCTCTTATTTAGCACCTTTAATACAAAGACCATCAGGGAAAGAAAAAGAAACCAAAACTTAAAAATAGTAATTCTAACAAGGCTGTACCAATAATTGTAATGCACAATAATTTCGATTGAAATAAATGTTTACAATGAAGATTTTATTGTTTTTGCCAGAGAGTGTCAGAACGGGGAGGGCCCAGAGAAAGTCTCCACAGTTGTAGGTCATCAGTTTTTCCACATGGCTTTGTTCCACACAGGTGGGCTGGGGATGCGCAGGGTGGGAACTGGGCTGGGGGCCTTCCACATGTGAAGCACACCCCAGTTCAGCATATGGGTCCGCACCGGCCGGGGCCAGGATTTGATCCTTGGTCCCCGAGGCTGCAAAGTGAGCACTTAACCCGCTGAGCCATCCCGGCTTCCCGGAAAATACATTTTTTTAATGGCAAAAATTTTACATAAAAACCTTTTATTTTGATCATAAAAATCTTAAGAACCTAGAACACATACTCCTAGAACGTCAAGGTTAAAATGAAAGTCACAGCAATTATTGCAAACACTGCATCTTCTCCTTTAGAGAAATAGCACGTGTGAACACACACCCACACCCACTTCAGTCTACATACTGAACTGCTAGCTTCCAGAAGTAGTTCTTTAAGATATTTTCCCTTAAGGCAAACCTCTCCTGGATCAAATTATAGTCAGATTTTACAGTTGTCTTATTAAAAAACCTCAGAATCATAGAAATGACCAGTTTAGAAATATAAAACACATCTGAACCAGTTAATTTGACAAAATAGTTGAGGTTTGGAAAGTCCAAACAAAGAATCATCAAAAACCAATTTACACTGAACTTGTCCTGGAAGATGACCAGTTGAGTTGATTATAAGTCACAGCATAGATATATTCATGTAATGTCATCTCATATGTAAAGAACTCAGTGTGCAAAGAACTACTCTTTCATCTTGGGTATCAATTGTTCACTTCAAAAATATCACAACCTATGGTCATTTAACAAAATACAGCAAAAGAGAAGGCATATGCTACAATTTTTAAAGCACACTCAAGCTACAATTCAACCACTGAAAAGGTTGCAAATTACATTCCTTTCTACTATGCATACCAATGATATCCTATGATTTACAGAGTCGAGATTAAAAACCAATGTTTTTCAAGGTATGGCCCACAAGCCATAATCACCTGGAATTCTTGTTAAAAATGGACCCCAGATAGACGCAATGAATCCAAGATGGGAAGAGCTGAGGAATTTGCACTTCTAACACTCTTATATAGTAAATGCATTTTAATTCAGAAACCACTGGTTTAAAGGTTAGCCCAGTAAGATGCAAATACTAACTGAAATGCTAACAAATTTAGAGATCAACTAAAAAGCAGTTAATCAAATACAAACACCAAAGCATTCCCTTTCTTCATCACTAGTAAATCCATTATCAAAAATAATAGTAAAATAAAATAATGAAAAATATGGCCTTGGCTTATCAGGAAGGCAGTGTAAGAAAAGGTGGAAAATTCCTAATTACGGAAGAAACAAAATGTTCCCCCACAACTACAAACAGTGAAAAACAGATCATCAGATGCTTACAATCTCTTTTGCCCCACCCCCACACTTTATGGTTGAGTAATGAACAGTTTTTCATCAACCAATTGATTATCTCTCTTTAAGCTTGATCTTGCCCATTTGGTTTCCTACAATAGTGTCCATTTCACAAGCACTCAGTATTACTTACTTGCTTAGTGTTCTTTTAAACATCTAGTTGTTTAATGCCTTCTAAAGTAAGAATGTAAGAAAGAAAATGCTGAAGTGACTGTCACACCTGTAAGACCAATATTACTTATCAGCATACATGGTGCTCTACACCCATGTAACTAACTGCACTACCAGCCGTGGCAGCCATCTTGAAAATGATGCCCGGCTCACAAGAGAGACCACGAAGAGTACTGTGAATAAACTGCTTACCATCACCGTTATAATGCTATGCATTAATCTTAAAGATGCAGTTTGTAACTGCCTTCAAATATACAGAAAATGTTATCACAGGCATATATTCTATCAGTGGGTCACATTTTCAAATATCAATGTCAGTAATGTAGAAAACGACAGGACAAAAATGTGGTGGGCCCCAGGCTTACAGCATTATACTAGATCTTAGTTTCCTCAGTTTGCCCTGTTAGGCGATGGCTCGTCAAACCGCTAGTCTTTCAAATTACTTTGTACCAGAACAAGCCTTTTAAATTAGCTTTAGAGTAAGTATTTAGATGCAAAACAAAGACAATCTCTAGACCCACTAATCCTTTCAGTCATCAAGGAAAACAAAAATCCCACTAACACACCAAAGGGAGCAACCTACGCATGCTTCAACAATCCCAAATCCGCAAAGTCTGCACCGCGGGCAGAGCAGAGCGTGCAAGAGGTAGGGCGGTCAGCTCACCTGTTGATGAAACCATATCCGTTTCTTACATTGAACCATTTTACTGTTCCCAAAACCTTCGTTGCTGGAGGGAGGAAAAAAGAAAAACCCCACGATTACTAGACATCCTTCTGAAAAACCTCCACGCTTCAGCCTCCAGTCCCTCGCGCGTTTCCCCGCGGCGGCCCTCGGCCACCTGACAGCCTTTCTCCCCAAAGCCCGCTCGCGCGGCCGCTCCGGCCCCCACCACGCCTCTGCGGCCCACGTGGGTGAGCCCGGGCCAGGGTCCCAGACAAGCTGGGTGCACGCTGAGACGGGGGCGGCTGCGGGTCGGAAGGGGAAACTGCCCGGCCCACCCCGGCCTGCGTAGGCGACGGGCCGCACCCACAGGGTACGCGCGGAAGGGAGAGGGTGGGGGGCCCAACAACGGCGTGCGGGGCACGGCGCACGCGGCCCGGAGGGAGGGGCGGGACCCCGCCACACGCGGTCGACGGCGCGCGGCCGCCCGGGGGGAGGGGCGCGCGCTGCGCGGGGTCCACAGGGGCGCGGGAGGCGACGCTCGCGCGCGCCTGCCGAGCACGCGGGCCGGCGTCCGCGAGGGCGCGGGCCTGGGGGAGGGGCAGCGGCGCGCCGCCGAGTCGGTCCCCGCCGGCCGCGCGCCCGCCGGCTCGCCTGCTTCGCGTAACGGTTCCACCGCCAGGCTTGCCTACGGTCCAGCCCCTGTCCCCTTCCGGCCCTCACCGATGACCTTCTTGTCCCCGCCGGCAGGCGCCGCCGATGTGAGGCCGCCCGGGCCACCGCTCCCTGCGCCGCTGCCCGTGGTGCCGGGCTTGGTGTCGGCAGCGCTGAGGGCGGGGGCGGCGGGGGGGGCGGCGGGCGGCTGCTGGGTCTCGGCCTCGCTGCTCATAGTTGCGGTGATGGTGACTGGGGCCGGCTGCGGCAGCTGCGGCTCCTCCCGGGGTGTGATGGTAACTAGGCCGGCGGCGGCGGTGGGGCTGCTCAGGGCTCTCTGGGGTCCGCTCTCCGCTCCCGCTACCGATCGAACTAGCGAGAATGGCGGGACGGGCGGGATAAGCCTTGCGATCGACCCGCCCTAAGCATCGCTCACTGGCCAAGAGTGCTGTCGGTCTTACCACCTGACCCCGACTCCTGACTTTTACTGGCTAACACTTTATCACTCCTTCACTATCATTGGCTCTCAGGCGGCTAATTTAGCCGACCTACAACCGTTCCTGCCTCCGCCGCCGCCATAGAGACCGGAACTAGAATTAGAGTAGTCACCACGAACCATAGAGTACCGAGAGGATGGGGCAGAGAGAACGTGACTTTCACGATGCTGCAAGTCGGACCGACGTGCCACACATCCAGGGTTGTGTCCTGGTCGTTGGAAAACCATGGCCAAACCCCTCAGCCGAGATTACAGGGGGCTTGGAAGGAGCCCCGTAGACACCCTAGCCCCATATTGGGGAGAAGGCCTCCCCCTCCTTCCTGCTCCAAATATGGTCCTTGTGACCTCAGACCGTTACTGCAGATAGAGCCGTGTTTTCTACAATGGCCGTATTACTCGCGGCACAACCGAGGGTTTCTGAAACCCTTAAACGTATGCATTCAGAGTGTCCGTTTTCGGCGGAGCAGTCACCGTGGAGGAACCACGCAGGCTCAGGCTACCCCTGCTCGGCATTTTAGGGCGGAGGGCGGGGGCGTACTCCATGGGGACCTGCCTTCCGATCCATCTTACCAGGCGTGACAGGACCGTCTGAAGGATTCACGTTTGTTTGTTTTTTTCTCTTGTATTGGCCACAAATCAGATTTCATTTTAAATCACGTTTATTGAGCAAAGTAGGCATTTTTTCTGCATTTTATTCTTAAAATAGCCACGTGGAACGGTTTACTATCCACGTCTCACAAACCATTTATAATTGAGACTGCTACAATGCTGTAGCTGAAGTACAGTACCTTCACTCGTTGTTTATTAAGCGTCTACTATCTGCTGGAGATAGACTGGTGCACCAGTTTCTGCCTTAAATTCAGTCTAGTGATGGAGGCAGAAATTTAAACACCTAACACTACCCTGTTGCAAAAGCACACAGCAATATTGGAGTGGAGGTTTAAGAAGATGGAGTGCTGATTCCAAGCACATGGAGGTTTATGCAGATCTAGAGGTAAGGAGACAAGTAAAGTAGTCCAAAAAGATCAGAATGAAGAAGACATTTGGTTATAGAGGTAAGCAAGATCAAATTAAAGGTATTTTATTTGAAATTTATCCTAAGGGCATTAGTGGAGGGTTTAACTTAAGAGTTGTAAGGAGGGAGGGGCATAATTTTTCTTTTAATGGCTGCTGAGTGGAGAATGGGTTGTAGATGGGCAAAAGTGGAAGTAGGGAAAATAAACTAGTGCAATAGTCCTTATCCCATCACCATCACCTAGGCCTGTCAATCCCACTTCCTAAAGGCATCCCTGAATCAGTCCTAAAGATCTCTCTCTCTTTTTTTTTTTTAAACATTTATTGCTTTTGATAGAGAAGGGTGAGGGCACAGAACAGTCTCCATAGTTGTATTCTTACTCTCTTTCTTCCTACTGCCACTATTCTAGGCCATTATTGCTTAGAGCAGAAGTAGTCATACTTTCTGTTTAAGGGCTGGATAATAAATACTTTAAGCTTTGCAGGCCAGATGATTCTGTCTCAACTATTCAACTTTAGAGCCTGAAAGCAGCCACAGACAATCAGTAAACAAGTTCACATGTGTACCAGAAATTATTTATGGACACTAAAATTTGAATTTCGTATAAATTTCACATGTCACAAAATATTCTTCTTTAGGCTTTTCCAACTATTTAAGCATTTAAAAACCATCCTTATTCTTAGCTATGAACCACTGAAAAACAGAGTTAGATGGCCTGCCAAAAATGTAGTTTGCTGATGCCTGGTATGGAGCACTGCTATGGATTAGCCCGGGGGTGGCGAACCTATGGCACGCATACCCAAAGTGGCATGCAGAGCAATTATTTTGGCACACGGAGCTGTGAATACCATTAAAAAAAATAGTTTATGCTCTTATAGACATAAAAATAATCGATACCTCTATCTCACTCAATGGGTTGGCACGCGAGTTGAGCGAGTATACTCTTATTTCATAAACTTTGGCAATCGCCAAAAGGTTCGCTACCCCTGGCCTAGCCAGTCTCTCTACCCATCTTACTCGAATATTCCCCACCCCAGCTTCCAGTGTTCTTTTGAAAACACCTGATCATGACACTGTCTTACCTAAAAATTTTCATTGACTACCACTACCCTTAGGGTTCTCCAAATTCCTTAATGTAGTTTACAGGACTCAGTATGACTTCTCTAAACGTACCTCCCACTTGTCTTTCATATTCCTTATTCAACTTCCAGGTGATCTTTTAGCCATTGCTTCCTTTGGGCTATCACTTACTATTCCCTCTACTTGTAACACTTCCTTTCTGCCTTCTCCTTTGCCTGTTTAACTCTTTATCTTTAGGTCTTGCCTCTGGTGTTACTAGGTTAGGAGACTCTCTTAACACTGCATTGCACTAATTAAATCTTCCCAGCCAGACCGAAATCCCAGAGAACATAGCATAGTCCCTGGCACATCTTAAGTCTGTTGAATGAATGAGATGGTGTGGAAAATAGACTGGAGAAGAAAATATGGGCAGCAGAGGTCATCTGGGCAGTTGCACCAGTAATCCAGGTGAAAAAGGCTTGCAGCAACCATGTATATGGAGAGAAGTAGGTGGAATTTAGAGCTGCTATTCATCTGCTCCAGTTGTACATGATTTTTGACTGCAAAAAAATGTTTCCTCAAAAGGCAGTTCTGCCATCACTGAGGACATTTAAAACCGTGCCAGACAGACTTGAGAGCATCTTCCCAAAGGGAGTTACAAAGACAACAGCAGCAGTACCTCTGAGAATAAGTGAGTAGTCTTCCTTAGGCACTGCTTTGAAGGGATGGCTTCTCAAGCAGAAATATAAATTCTGAAAATGTTACTTAAAAGTATTACTCATCCAATTACTTCATTAAGCTTTCTCCTACTAAGTGGACATAAAGATGAACTATTTTCTACTCGTTTCCTTGTAGCAGCCTCTCTACTACTGCAGAGATGGTACTGAAACACTGGAGAATAAACGGTTCATGTCAACATTCATCTCCTGTTCCAAAGTGGGAGCTCTCCACTCCACAGCTCTGCCAGTCGCCCTGCCACCCTGAGAGTGTGCACTGCCCATCATGGGAACCACAATTGAGACAATTCCAGTGTTTCCCTTTAAGTGATGCTAAAGGCAGGGGCTCCAATAATAGCCTTTGCAAAATAACTTTCTCCTTGTCCCCCCATCTCTTAATAGACCCTGGCCCAAGAACACAGTTTCCTTTTTCTGGAAAGCCCTTCCCACCCTTATCCTCCTGGATAATTCCAATCTGTCAATACCTCAAATATTACCTCTTCCTCCTCCTCTCTCCGTTCTGCTCTCATAGCATTTTGTACATACCATAATCATTTATGCAACAAATGTTTATTAAGCACTTAGTAGGTACTAGGTGCTTACCTCTTCCAGGTGCTGAGGACACACACACACACACAAAATTCCAACCACATCTCCTCCCCTCCATAAGGGTTCACATTCTAAGCAAGTTGTACAATCTGTGGCTCGTGGACTGCATGCGGCCCAGGACGGCTTTGAATGTGGCCCAACACAAATTCATACACTTTCTTAAAACATGAGATCTTTTGCAATTTTTTAAGCTCATCAGCTATCATTAGTGTTAGTGTATTTTATGTGTGGTCCAAGACTATTCTTCCAATGTGGCCCAGGAAAGCCAAAAGGTTGGACACTCCTGTTCTAATACCACATTATATTGAAACTGTGCTTCTCTTGTCATAAGCAGGGCCACATCTTACTCATCTTTGTAGCGCCAGTGCTCAGGGCAGAGATTGGCATAGAATGCATGTGCCAAATGTAACTAAATTCAACTAATGGCCCATCACAAGAATGTCAGCTCAAATCCCAGCTGCTCATCCTCCTTCCTGTCTCTTTACAATTCCATCCTGTCTGGTTACTTGATCACAGTTCTTCATTGTGTCCCCTGAATCGTGTTTACTTAACTATAGAGTTGCAAATATCTATACGGGGTGTCTAACCTTTTGGTTCCTGGCCACATAAAAAGAAAAATTGTCATGGGCCCCACATAAGACACACTAATAAGAACTGATGAGCTAAAAACAGACAAAAACCGCAAAAAAAATTTCATACTGTTTTAAGAAAGTTTATGAATTTGTGCTGGGTTCCATTCAAAGCCATCGTGGGCTGCATTTGGCCCATAAGCTAAAGTTAGACAAGCTTGATCTATATTATAGGGCCCTTGTGTATCTCACCATCTCCCTTATCCCCCAACTCACTGAACTCACACTTTTAACCAGGTTCTATTGTCATACAATTCAGCTCTCTGCTATCTCTGCTGCTGCAGTAGCCTGCTGCCAGTATTTAGTCACCTGTCCACTAGCCAGGAGTAATGGGAGAACATAGAAATTGTCTCATCAAAGGAACACTGGGGAACTTCCTTTATCTCTTGAACATTATACTCAGTGGAATCTTTATTTTGGGTTATTCCTTTCAAAACATTTCCCAAAGCATGTTATTGTTTACAAGTTACCTTCCTATCCATTCTCTTATTTGACCCTTTCAACAATACTATGCAGTAGACAGTTATTACCCACATTTTATAGATAAGGAAACTGGGGCTCGGAATAGGATAATAAACTTATCAAGACGTCAACTGTTTAAAAAAATGACCCCAGATTCAAACCAAGATTTCGGACTATATTATTCCCACTTAGTCATGATTAAGACACAATTCTATGGGAAAGCCGGGATGGCTCAGCGGGTTGAGTGCTCATCTTGCAGCCCTGGGGTCCAAGAATTGAATCCTGGCCCTAGCCTGTGTGGACCCATATGCTGAACTGGGGTGTGCCCCCAGTTCAGTTTTCATTGAGGCGAGCCTCCTATGTAGGAGGGAGGCCCTCGCACCCACCTGTGCAATGCAACTGTAGAAAACTAATGACGTGCAACTATGGAGACTGCTTTGGGCCCTCCCTCCCCCTTCTTTCTGTCAAAAACAATAAAAATAAATCTTTAAAGAGATAAATTTAGGGGAAGCCGGGATGGCTCATTAGGTTAAGCACTCACTTTGCAGCTCCGGGGACCGAGGATCGAATCCTGGCCCCGGCCCGTGCAGACCCATATACTGAACTGGGGAGTGCCCCCAGTTCAGTTTTCACCGGGGTGAAGACCCTGGCCCAGTTCCTGCCCGGTGCAGCCCCACTCCCACCTGAATTGGTGAAGAACTGGACATGTGGCTGGAATGAGAAAAATGGCTAGGTAAGTGGGGGTTTGTAGACATTGGTAAGAATGGGAATGGATAATTCATGTGTAAGTGAAGGTAGGCGGTAGAATGATAATTTGTGACATTTAAAAAATTTGTAGGGGGAAGCCGGGATGGCTCAGTGGGTTAAGTGCTCGCTTTGCAACCCCGGGGACCGATGATTGAATCCCGGCCTGTCCAGACCCATATGCTGAACTGGGGAGTGACCCCAGTTCGGTTCTCACTGGGGTGAGACCCTGGCTTAGTTCCTGCCCTG
>PVKE010018309.1:0-29700 GCA_004027555.1 Craseonycteris thonglongyai | reverse complement strand
TGTGCATCTAATAACTTTTACACATCAGAATATTGCGCTACCTTTTTGTATTGGACAAACAATACTTCAATTATTTAGAAACACACAAACCATAATTTTACTGGCTAAAGAAATGCTTTGATCATGTGAAGATTAGAGAGATCACACAAAACGTTGTTTCTTCCATAACAAGTCTTAGCCCAGCATGGCTTTGAATGAAGGCCTATACAAATTCTTAAAACATGAGATTTTTTTTTGTGACTTCTTTATTTTTTTTAAACTTATCAGCTATCTTGCAAGTAATAGAGTATTTTCTGTGTGGCCAAGATGATTCTTCTTTCAATGTGGCCAAGGGAAGCCAAAAGGTTGGACATGGCTGGTCTTAGGTATAGTCAGTAAATAATCAAGAATATGCTAAATAATTAAATAACCTGCAAGTCCATCACTGTTGATAAATATAGGCCTGCTGGTTCCCAGTACATAAAAATGTTAGGAAATTTACGAAGTCACAAATTGAAGTAATCTTTTCCCACCAAGACTATCAATAAAGTCATAAGTAAATTAGTGGTTCCTTGGAACCATTCCCCACCTCCTCACCACCACTACCACCACCACCACTTTTAAACTTTTCATAGGAGAACAATTTTCTATTGCCCCTCACAACTTCCCACTGGAAAACTTTTTTTCAAGAATTTAAAAGAAAAAAACAAAAAACAAAACAAAAACAAAAAACACGAATTGCCTTCTGAGAATTTCATCCCCTGACTTCATCTGGTATTACCGGGAACACTGCCAGGTAAAGGAGTTCTGCATGCTGTTGGACGTTTATTTATCTTTTAGCATCTTCCCCAATTTGGATGATCTATTATTTGAGAGAACATACTTTAAAAAAAGAAAGAAAAATGAGGCAGAAAGCTGTGAGTGAGCTGATGAATTATGTCACACAATTATAAAGAATAGAGTAAATAAATCAATTTGCATTAAATTCTTGCTAAGTCCAAAGGGTCACATGCAATTAAGTGATGGAATTTACTGAAGCAAGATATGTATTTTTCTAAATGATAAACATTTGGTATGACAGGTACACCTTCTTATTCTCTGTGATAATGCACATAAGATACAATTTTGGAGGACTAAGTTAAATTGGAGAAAATCTCTTATTTAGTAAGCATTCAGGGAGAAAGCCAGGAGAAGCTCATTCTATCCTGGTAATGATTAATGTCCTCAATTCTGGCTGATTTTTTTTTCTTTATCCTCTGAACTAAGGCTGACTTTAGATATAACTCTATGCTTCTTGAAAACGCAAGCTGTTTAGTCCATTTTCTGACTCCCTAAAGGCTCAAAAAATGCTTGATACATACTTGTGCTTTTGAATCAAAGTAAAATAGGTAAAAATGTGTCTTGCACTCCACCCCCTCACATCTGTGATCTACCAAGAAAACTGAAGTCATTAGGCTCACAGTATTTCTTTCACTTTGTAGTATCTGTGCCTATTTCTTCTATTTCGTTTTTGTCTTGATATCTCTACTTTCTTTCCAAAGCTTCTCCATTTGTGTTTTTTGGTGGATTAGTCGAGTAGCTCATTTGAGAACATGGTCAGTTTTTCTGAACTAGAGTGAATGGAAGGGTTTGGGTGTGGGGATGGAAGGCTGGTAGAATATGAGAAAAACATACAAATAGGGGCCAAAAGGGCCACTTTGGAATCAAGTGTATTCCCTTCCCTGAACTACACTATTTTCTCAGTCCTTAAACAGCTCACTACTGAGAATTTTCAGAGTTTTCTTTCCAATGCTGATCCTTTTTCTCTTTTATTAATAATTACGAAGACATGATCTCACCTTAGCATAAAAATAAATTTCACTCACTTTTGCTACCAACTATTTCTTAATCCCCCCTTAAAAAAATTCTTTAAGAAACTTTTCTACTAATTTACACTATTCACTTCTTAACCACTTGCCATATAAAGATGTCTCAAATATATCATGTGTTTCTTAAGCCATTGTAAACATTGACATCTCTGAGACATGTGCAGATTTAATTTGCTTTGAGTGTAGTTATAATGCAAGTATTATCAAGAAATTGTATATACTTGGTATTAAAGTGTGAATTGTAGAAATAAACCCTTTAAGATGTCTGTTTTAAATTTGTACAAAAGTAACACTGAAAGCCAAATAGGGTATTTGAGTGAAAACAAACTGATATTCAACAACTTTGTATGGCTGACTATTCAACAGAAGATTCAAAGCCAAGTGAAGGTAGTCCTATCCAATGTAATGTTTGCAAACATCCAAGACCTATATTATTATCAAGCAGTGATGATTGTGATTCAGGAGATGAAGAATAAAATTGGGAAGGAAAAAGAATATTCCAAATATAAAATCATTTACCCAAACTGCTTGTATAAATGCTTTAATTTTGCAAAAACTATGAGCAAATTCTATACTTCTTGTGTTTTGAAACAAATGCTAAGTGATGATTATTTTTAAATGAGCACCATAAAAACAAACAGATACACAAGTCAAAAGATAAAGAACCACAACTTGAACAAGCATGAGGAGTGGTTTCCAGCCACAAGTGATGAAATGAAAGCATACCTTTCTTTATGCATCATAATATCTCAAGTACAAAAATTAAAATGAGATATGTACTGGTCAAAAAGAGCAACATTAGAGATACTGATATTTCAAAAACTATGCCTCACAAACATTTCTGGGCTACACCGCATTTTTTTCACTTTGTAGATAATGAAACTGTACATAAAGAAGACAGAATATGAAAAGTATGAAGTATAGTCAACTATTTGAATAATAAATTTGAACAATTATACACTCCAGTTGAAGATGTTTCCTTAGATGAGTCTCTGATGAAATTCAAAGGATGGCTGAGGGATGTGAAAGTGATAGCTACCAAAATGTGGCAGATTTCAAATCAAAGTTTAGAAGTTATGTGAATCCAATGCTGGATATTGTACCGGCAAATGTTAAGTTGAATAATAAATAATTTTTGCTCACATAGAATTTCATTTAATTTGCAAGTCAAGAGGTTAATTTTTGTATTCTGTTTTCTACTTCTTGATCAAAACTAAATTCTCATATTTCATTAATGTCCTGCTAATCACTAAAGTCAAAGGCATTTCCCATGTTTTTCCTTTTCTTGAACCTTTGTGTGTGGTCTCTGCCCTCTTCTTGGTGTAAGTTGATGGTACAATAGTTTTGATTCTGCATCATTTCTCCTTCAACTGGTCTCTGGTTCATTTCTCCTTCAACTGGTCTCCTTCAACTGGACCAGGTTCATGCTTTAACTCTCTCCCCAGACTCTTCCCAGCTCTTATAATAAGTCTTCCCCAAGAAACAGCCTTTCTACTGTTTTTCTCTTTTAATGTTGTCATTCTAGTGTCTATCTACTGATGTAGTTCAATTAAAACATGTATGATTAGTTTTCCCCAAATTGACATTTTCTGCTTTAATCTGGCTACAGAGTACTAGAAAAGGACATCAGGTATTTGTCTGGTCTGTGTAAATGGCACTAATCCTTCAGGTACTCAGTTTCAAATTCTTGACTTTCTCTACTTCCTCCTCATATAAAAATAATGTATAACGTTTTTGGAACATTCCTTCTCAATAGTTTCTGCTACAGTCCCCAGTTAGTAAGTGTTTATAAAGCAGTTACAAAGAAAATTCACATACATCCAAATGTGTCCCACATACTGTTATTTCAGACTTTTTACTTAAGCTTTTCTAGCCACCTTTCCCTTTTTGTACTTCTGAAACCTTACCTAGCCTTCAAGGCTCACCTTAGAAAACATTTACCCTAAGAAGTATTGCCTAGTTCTTCTAGAAATAAATACTTTGTCTTATCTATCACACTTAGTTATATACTTAATATTATACCTACCAATCTACCTTATATGCAAATTATATATTCAAGTATCGCTCTATCTCCAACCAAAACTTGGGAGTTCTTGGAAAACAGTAATCATGACTTTTTTTTTTTCTTCAAAGTTAGACCTACCACAGTGGTGTGCATATATAGTAAGGACTTAACACTTCTCTTCAGTGAAACTAAATTGAGATTGAATTTTGAGTGAGACCTTGGTGTATTAGTAAAATATTAAGAGATCTGTGTTCAAACGCAGTCTGTCTGAAATTCCTTTTGAACAATTGAAAGGTTTTAGACATATTGTCCAAGGACATAATACCAAGAAAATCTTAATTAGTGATCTAAAACACACATATTATATAGTGCTTTTTTTCCCCAAATGGGACTTAGAATTAGATAAGAAATTATTACTTAATATTTAGCTTATATATCTGAAATTTACCCCAAATATATATTTGATATAGTTTTTAATTTTATTTTTTGTTTGTGTTTTGCTTTTTACCTCAATAATTTTAATCTTACTTGAACCAAAGTGAAACAAAGGTGTATTACATTTGGATACTTATTTAGCTAGTTGCGAGGTCTAAGAAAGACCTTGATGTTGATAATATTTCATGCAAGAATGTTCTAATGCTTTTGTTTTTCAGAACCAACTCAACCTTTCAAATATAATCAAATGTTATTTATGAAAATATTTTGCATGTAAGTGTAGAATTCTGAAGTTTTCTAGCTATGAGCAATATGTGGAATTTTTAAATTTTTCACTTTGGGATTTTTATGTTGAAAGCTAACATAACAATGTTGTATTTTTATAACAAAATCTTTTTCAGTTTATATTGACAGAGTGACCAATTCAAACCTGAAGATAAATTATATTTAAATAGGTCATATGGGGAGTAAATACTACATATTTTAAACAATAACTTTTAAGTAAAACATTACTTTTGAAGGGACATGTCCTCAGTAAGTTGCTTGGTATGTTTTAAATATCAAAATGTCTTTGATGACAAAAATCAGACACCACAGAATTTCTTACTTGTGTTCATCTATACTTCTTACTTGGCTTATAATCAAAAAGCATTTACCATACATTAATTTCACCATTTCATTACAGACCTTTCAGCAAATTCTGATTTAAAATACTATACTTGTGTACACAGAGAGAGTTTTCAGAAAAAATGGGGGAGTGAGATTTAGGAAAAACAAGGCATAAATTCTTTTGAATAATTATAATTTAATTGGATTGGTTTATATTATTTAGTAATCAAACTGATAATGGACAAAAATAAAATCATAGCTATGAAAATATCAACTAAAAACAATTGACTGACTTAGTTTTATTTTCCCAGTGACCTGAATTAAATAGCTATCCATGAAAACTTACCGTAATGACAGCACAGGCCTATGTCAGCTTTGTGAAACACTTGGGAGAATCTCACATTTCATAATTAACTTTCATATACAGTACTGAACTTTTAACTCTCTCTTTTTTTTTTAAGTTTATTTTATTGATTTTTGCCAGAGAGAAACAGAGACAGAGAGAGAGACAGAGAGAGAGACAGAGAGAAGGGGGAGAGCCCAGAGCAGTCTCCACAGTTGACAGCATTAGTTTTCCATATAGTTTCACTCCACAGGTGGGCACAGGGCTGCGCAGGGCAGGAACTGGGCCAGGAGCCTCCCACATAGGCTCCTACAAGAACTGAACGAGGGGCACACCCCAGTTCAGCATGTGGGTCTGCATGGGCTAGGGCCAGGATTTGATCCTTGGTCCCCGGGGCTTCAAAGCGAGCACTTAACCTGCTGAGCCATCCCAGCTTTCCCCTAACTCTCTTTTAAACATATTTTTAATGGCAAATATAAAATATGAGCAGCAGAGGTAAAAATTTTTACCTACTTATTTTCTATTTGGCTTGTTATAGTCAAGTAAACATAGGCTGCTATAAGATAATTTTTATATTTCTTCACAGAATATCCTAGGAGGAGAGATAATTTTCTTAGGGCATATAAGATAATTTTTATATTTCTTCACAGAATATCCTAGGAGGAGAGATAATTTTCTTAGGGCAAAACGCAGCCTTTATTCTGTCAGGCAAAGTAATTACGGAAGCAAAACAAATCCACATTTTCTAATTAGGTCATTAAAAAGCATAAATGCGTCATGGAAGCTTTTCTCCTTGCCTAAGACATAAAGTAAGACAATGAAAACAGTCTGGTAATATAGAAAGGTTTAGTATTTGCTTCTTTTCAAATATAATAGTTCCTTTCATCTTGTTATTTCCCTAAGATGAAGACAGTTAATTTAGAGACAAAATCTGTAATTAGTTCAGGGTTTACTCTGATTATATTTCAAAATATTTAACCAAAAACAGGAAGATAGAGAAAAGAAGAAAATACATAGAAAAATTGTCAAAGGAAGTGAGTAAAATCAAGAGAGTGGGTTGCTCATCAAAATGTATTCTGCAGAGACAAAATAAATATAAAATCTACATTCATATAAACACAGCTGATCAGGGATACCAGAAAGCTCTTAGAAGGAATATACTGGCCGCTTTCTGCCTCTAGGATTTGAAGCCAGACTTTAATTATAGCTAACTTAAGTGAAAACAAATGGCGTGATTATTTTGCTTCTTCCTCTTTCTACTTCTTATTTCTTAAGTTTTAGAAATCTCATGGCTCAAAGTATTAAGAAACAAAAGGAGGAAAAAAAAAAAAGGACAAGAAATATACCTGTGATCCTCTGGGCCCTCGTTTGTGATCCCATTCTGAATGTCCCATCAGCTGTAAAATAATATAATAAGTACCGTAAGTTAAATGATACTTATCGTACATGGCAAATATTTTTACCCTTTCTTTTAAAAAATAATTAGGCTTTTGAAATGTATGTTTTAATAGTAATGCATTAAATAGCCATCATAAATAAATGAACATACATGAGTTAATAAACTTCTGATTTAATGGCTAATATTTCAACTGCCAGTGGTTTTTAAGATATTTTTATATCACTGTGTGACAAATAAAGAGTTTGCTAACGTACAACTTGACAGTTCTTTGTCAAGAACATACTAGATAAATGTTAAATCTTGTTAAGTTCTATTTGCATATTATTAAACTTCTAAGTTATTAGGAAAATATGCTAAAGAAATCCACTTGTGTAGCTTAATCTACAGTCATGAATGATAAACATCAGAAGGCTGAAATATTTCAGTTATTTTTTATTTTTTTTAATAATATCAAAAATAAGATTGTTTCAAGGAGCAAAATTATTTAATGTGAAATAAGCCCCAAAGTCATAATGCAGATTTTCAGAAAACAGAATATGAAACATTATCAAGTTACTCTCATTGTTGTAATAACCCTAGCTACTTTGCTTACAAAGCATGATATTTATTCATTAAAAATGACATTGAACTAGAAGAATATTAAGGAAATACAAGGTATTGATTGAGGGTAGTAAAACTTTATTCAGCTGTCCAGTATAGTCACTACTCATGAGTGCAAACTGAAGAACTCCTAATCATAATTTAGTACACTAACAAGACAGACTATACTGAAACACACACACAATCAATTGATCCAACTACATAAAATATTCAAATGTCAGCACAAATATCACAGTGACAAAATATCTGAAGGAAATGGATAATAGATTAAGAACCCTGCCAATTTGAAAGGAACATAATTCTAGTAGATAACTCAGGGAAGGGTAAGAACAATTTACAGAATGACTATCAAGAGTAAATTTATGGGCAAAAATTAATTTTATTACAAGTGAAAAACTTCAGTATAAATATTAAGAAATTAGTGTTGCCTATTAAATTAGTATAGCCAACTGCCTGGCTTGTTTAATATTACAGATTATTTAAATTAAAATGAAGACTTTGGACATTAGTATATATTCCTGTTAAAGCAGAACTATAGGACTAAATGTTTTAGTGAGTACATAGACACCTCCCTGTCCCCATTCTCTTGACTAATGATTAAGACCAATTAAAATAATCAGTTGGTTACAATAAATAGTAAAGAGGAGAGCTTTCACAGTGAATTTCAGAATTAAGTGTACACTGAGGTTAATGTAATATTAATGAGAAAATCAAAACATCCTTTGAATCAAACAGGTAGGGTTAGTATTAAATTGCAGATGACCAAATTAGCCATTTGACATTATCATGGGATTAGATAAAAGACAGAAATGGGTCATAGATAATGAGAAACAGAAGCTGGAATTGTGGAATTATTATTTTTTTTCTTTTTGCAATTGAATTCATTGGACTAAGCTTTCAAGATAAATGAATAGCAGCATGATATCTAGGCAATGCTGGGAAAAGAGACAAAATTTATTAACATGATACGGTACTGTTTTGGGAGAAGAAATTTTTATGATTTTATGATTAGTTATATAAATGTGCTAGAAATATAAAAGACACAAAAGGATTTGAGATTGAAACTAAAAAAATGAATAAAAACAGAAAATTGAAATATATCCTGGTTGATAAAAGATCCGTGGCTGTTTAGTTCAGGAAGAAAAAAATGTTTGTCTCTCAAGATCTATAAGTGATACCATCTTGGCTATTTAACTATGATTATTCCACTGAGTAATGACATTTTATAAGTATCTTACCAGAGGGTTTGGGAATATATAAGTCACCAAGGTTTTCCTTACACATGACAACCAAAATCTTTCCATCTGATGAAGAAATTTTGAAAACAAACAAAAACACCAGCATCCTTCCTCCTTTCTCAGCTTCCATTAATCAGGATCGGCAAAATGAAGACCCTTAAATTTATTCCTAGGAAACAAAGTATACTTCCTTAAAAGAAACACCATCTGTTATAGGAAGCATTTTGAAATTTTTAACTTCCCTGAAACTAATTCATTTTCATTTGTATGGAATAAATACTTCTCTCTCTCACTTTTATTTTTAATAATAAAATTCTACATCACAGCCTTCAGCTAACAGTATGCTACACAGTACTGAGTTCCAAGGAAAACACAACTGCTGCCAAACACAAAATTTAAAAAGTTCACAGGAGAAGCAAAGAAGTCAGCGTGGAAACAAAATGGTTCTGTCCCAGCAGAGACATTTTTAATAATAGCATGAGACATGAAGATAGGTGGAAGTATATTTTTGTAGGTAAAATATTTGCCTCCCTTGTTTACATATTTTTTCCTGTGTTATTTTCTCCTATTGTTTCATTTGTTTGTTTGTTTATATAGAAATCAATGCCATTTTAAGGATGTGGAGGGAGAAAAAATTGACCATAGCTATTTTTGAAGAGATGAAAACTTCAAGAGAACCATGACTAAACATAAAATAAAAAATTATTTTTTGCACATACTTAAAGAAGCAAAAGGTTTTACATAACAAAACAGGGTAGTGACAGAGAGTAACTGTTACCACTGTTGTCCTTGCATTATTACTCTCAAGAAAACCATTCTATTTCACTTGTTGAAAATTGCTCAAATGTATTTTTGAAAATTTTAATATTCATAGAAACATGTAAATGTTACCACAGAGCCCCCTCTTTTTATTTCATCCTATAGTCATTAAATAAACATTTACCATACTCCTACTATGTTCAAGGAACTAACCAAGATTCATCTCAGTTCTCCCAGCTTTTACATTTCTGGTGAAGGGAGATTAAATATAAGCAAACAAGCATATAAGGTGCTAGGTGATGTCAAGGCTATGGAAAAGCTTGGAGTTGGGTAAAGGATGAAGAATCAGTGGGAAATGGCAAGAAAGGGCTGGGTACAGAAATAATTTATATAAGTAGATCAGGGAAGTCCTTTCTGAAAAATATGACATTTTAGTAGAAAGCTGTATAAAGGGCCAAGCTGAGGAAATGGAAGATGCAAAGTCCCTGAGCTGGGAGCAGGAATGGTGTATGTGAGTTACCTTAAGCAAAAAATCCTAAAAGGTTGGATATTTTTAATCGTAGGTATATATTTTGTATTTATTCCCTTCCACTGGTATAAATTTGTCCAAAAGTTAATATTAACTCCATTAATTAAAAAAATAAGAAGTGCATTTTCTAGAGTAAGAGTAATGGACCCAGGATTCCCCCTTCCTGAAACTCTTCCTCAAGTTCATTTAATACAACAAAAATTGTGGAGCATGTATCACACTCCACAAAGGCACTTTATATTAGTCATACCACATAACACAATTTTGTTGCCCCTTGTACACGTTTTGTTTTTCAAGAATGATAAAATGCATAAGAGCAGGGGTTGTCTTTCAACTCCTCTTACTATGCTAGGCATGCAACTTTCAATTTGATAAGCAAATGAAAGCTTTTCATCATTACTCTTGGAATGCTCCCTTTGGAGTCTTCCATTAAATTTATTTTTATTTTTTAATTTTTTTATAAATGTCTTTACTACTTTTATTTTTTCTCTCTGGAATTTCATGTGCAAAGATAGGCCCGGACTGCTCACTTTCCTGCCCACAGGGACTACTGGACGGTGGTCCCAACCTGGGAAGGTCTATGATAGTCAGTTTAGGTGAGCTCAGCTCCTTCCTAGTCCTTGTAGGGAAGGCTTGTCCAACCACAATGCAGGCCCCATGTGGCCCAACACAAATTCGTAAGCTTTCTTAGAACATTATGAGATTTTTTTTCTAGCTCATCAGCTATTATTAGTGTTAGTATATTTTATGTGCAACCCAAAACAATTCTTCTTCCAATGTGGCCCAGGGAAGCCAAAAGGTTGGACACCCCTGTTTCAGGGGTATTGCTCTTAATCCTTGGCTTCTTTTTTTTCTTTCTTTTATCTCTTGTTACCCATGGATCAAGAAAGTAAAGACTATATTGCACTCTGTAGGAAAGAGACACTGGAAGTCTGCATTTGGCTGGGGCCTTAGGCCAAAGGTGTTAGTCACCAAAATCCCTGAAGCTCCCACACATTGTCACCCAACCCTCCAAGGTTCCACACTAGGCTAGAAAGGCCTAATACAGAGGGTACTGAAAAAAAATGAACCCTCCTTCATAATTATTATAAATGTACACACTGGGAGACTCCATCACCCTCCTCTGGGGAGCCCAGATATGGTCAGCAGCCTCAGTTCTTACCCACAGCCTACCTTTGGCAACAGCGTTTCATCACATCACCTCACTGCCCAAATCCAATCCACTCTACAAAGCATTACCAAGTGATGAAGATGTTATTGAAGATTTATGGGGAAACAGGACATTGTTACATTAATCAGCCTACTACAAAAATTCATGAAATTTTTCCATCAGAGACCTTCAAGGTGCATTACAAAGGTTTCTGTTTGCTTTTGGCAGTCATCACTATCTACCATCTCCTGCCCTTGACTCTTAGGGTGGGGCAAGGCAAGGAGTTCCAGCCTTTTGTGTCTCAAGGATCTTTCTCAGGATTTAAATATCTTTTTATCATTCCCAGAAAAATTTAGCTTTCTCCTATTCTCCCCATATGGAACCTCCAGACAAATTAGGAGGAAAAAAAAGAGATTCCATGCAATTAACCCCCCCTTTCCTTAAAGAGCACTGAGAGCCTGAAAATAGTAAAGCACCGAAAGACTGAAATTAGAGGACCCTTTTTCTTTTCACCCATGGTGATAACTACCTATATCCCATCCACTTGACAGACAATAAATCCCCGATCCCGAGTCTTAGAGTTTCAACCCAGCAGCCCCGGTATAAATTTTATAAATACCAGGGAATGAGAAGACTTCAAATACAGAGAAATCCAAATATCTGGAGTTAGAAATCTCAGGCTCTCTACTGCAAGTTCTGTATCTATTTCTGATAATGACGATAATGATGTTCCCACATTCTAGTTTAGAATGTTTCCATAATTCTATTTCTGTCCCTGTTATCAGAATGACAATCCTCATGCTAAACTTATGTGGCCACTGATGCTGCAAAGCTTCCATGATTTTTACTTAATATATCTTGACTATCTTGATTACATAGAATTTTTGTACTTTTGTTGCTAATTTGCATTTTTGGTACTAGTAATAGTAACACAATCACATTAGTCTTGTGTTTAAACATGCTGTGAGATACTTTATAAATAAATGGCAATAATGTAAAATAATGAATATAATTAATCCTTGAATAGTCTCACATATTAGCACTGTTAAAGTTTGGGAAAGTCTTAATGCAAAGGAACTTAAGTCAAATAAATAGTTTCTAAAGTATTGATCATAAAACACTTTTGTTTCAAACGAGTTTATGATTTTCATGGAACACATTGCGAGAAACATTATTGAGCCCAAACCAAGTATCAGGTCCTGGGCACTGAAGTAGATTGGTGGTCAAGAAAAAACACAAAGACATAAGATTTGATTTGTCTTCACGGAACTCATGGTATTTAATGTGATAAATTTATTTCTTAAAATATTTAAGAAACATTTTCTACTCTCTAGTCTCCATTGCCTTTCAAAAAAATTTTTTTTGGAATAGGGAAAAAAATTAATTTCCTGAAAATCCTATGTAAACATGATAAATTAATAATATTTTGAAATGCTGGCTATGGAATTATGTCAAATATTATGTGTCATATGTTTAGTTATATCTCTATTAGCACATCTCATTTGTATTCATCATTTATTCCTCATTCACTGACTATTCATTCATATATTCTTTCAACAAATATTTATTGGGTACCCATTATATATCCAGCTCTGTGCTCTATGTAGACATAACAAATGTTGATACTGCCAACCAGAGTCACCACAGTATTTTGATGAACCTTCTGAATCATTAGTAAAAGTGTTGCATAGTGTTAAGCATGAGCGCTCTAGAAGCCAGACTAACTGGTTTAAATCCTATCTCTGACATGATACTCTGTCTTACTTGATATGTAAACTTGGATAATTTACTTAATATCTCTGTGCTTCAATTTATATAGATCTAAAATTTAGAAAATAATAGCACCTAACTCATGTGGATTTGGGGAGTGTTAAATAAGTCATTACATAAAGAAGACTTAGTATAGTACCTCATACATAGAAAGGACTCATTAACTGTTAGCTATTATTTTTATCACTATGAATAATTACATAGTATTATTTAGGTGTTATTGAATTCTAATTATTTAAGAGAAGTGTAATTCAGTTGATATATATGATTACTTTGCATTAAAATAGAATGAGAGAAACCAGTTCATTCTTTGACCAGGTCAATGCACAATTTACAAAATGTGATCAAATTAATAAGTAAAACAAAACTTCATGCACCTTATTCAGAGTAACATGTAACATAAGCACATGGCCGTGAAGTCTACTGAGCTTACTGAATCAGATTCAACTTTTCTTTCTGTGTAACACTTGGAAAATCCAAATTTTAACATTATTTGGTCCCCCTGGTGAAGAGAGGCATGAAGAAATGAGAACTGGGATGGCTTAAACTTCCTGAGGCATACAGAATAGCAAAAGATTGAGAGTCACAACTAACTGTTTGAAAAGTTCAAAAGCTTGCTTATACATTCAGGTGTATCATCTATTGGACACAACCAAACATCCAATGCAAGTGATAGTTAGGCCTGAAAATATAAGCAACCTACTCCCTCTGTCCCCAAACCCATGGAAATATTTCTAAAATAACAAAAATAAATATAGATAAAGATGTGATATATATATTTACTTATAAATATATACATATATATTTATATTTTATATATACATATTATATACACATATAATTGTAATGAACTAGTTAGCCTTTAAAAAATATAAAATATTTCCAATTATGACAACATGGATGGATCTTGAAAGTATCATGATGCTCACTCAGTATAATAAATTGCCTGAGGGAAGGGAAGGAGGGGGGAGGAAGAGAGGGAGGAGAGGAGGGAGTGGGCACCAGCATTATGGACACACTCAATAGTTTGGTGGTTACCTGGAGAGGGGGGAGAAGGGAGAGTTGTGGGGGGAGGTGGGAGTGGGCACCAGATATATGGTGGTGGACGGGGACCTGATTCTGGGAGGTGGGCACATAATGCGATGCATGGGTGATGTGATGTGGACTTGTACATCGGGAAACTATCTAATTGTTACCAACCAATGTCACCCCATTAAATTTAACAATAAAAAAAATAAAAATAAAAAATAAAAAAGATGAAATATTTTCATTTATGACAACATGAATGGATCTTGAAAATATCATGATGCTCAGTAAAATAAATCAGATGGAAAGAGACAAAAACCACATGATTTCACTCATATGTGAAATATAAAATAAAAATGTAGCAAATAAACAAAACAAAACAAACAAAAACAAACTCAAAGACAATAGAATGGCAGTTACTAAAGGGGAAAAGGGTGAGGGAAAACTGGATAAAGATGGTCATTTATATGGTAACAGAAGGAAACTAGACTATTGGTGATGAACATATAATAAACTATATAGATATTAAATTACAATGTACGCTGGGAATTTATATAATGTTATTAACCAGTTACCTCAATTAAAAAAAAACAACAACACTTTAGTTTTGAGCAGCAAAATACTAAACAAGGCATTACTGCTTTAATTTATTAGCTCTATCAACTTTACTGCATGTGAAATTAAAATCTCTAAGCAGCATTGATTGTGACTATACACCTCTAATTTACAGTTTGTTAAACTACTTCTTGTATCATTTCTGCTAATTTGGGTAATTGAGTAGAAGTCATTTTCAAAGGCGTCATTTATTATTTCTATCACTTGTTTTTAGACTGAACTATGCTAAATTTTCTGTTTCCCTCTATCCTCAGATTCCTTTTACATAATGCCTCATGGAAGAACTCATTTAAGGCTATTTTCCACAGAAAATTATTAAAACTCAGTCAAACTCACCAAGCCAACTTCATGAGATTCATCTATAAAATTGATCTTTCCTTAGAAGAAAAATTTGGAAATCCCAGGGACAATAATGAAATCCAGACATAGCCTCAGTTGTGGCAAAGCTCTTACTCAAAAAGATTCATGAATCTTTTTCTTCATAAGTCATGATTTTTTTTTTCAAAAAGAATCTTACTCAAAAAGATTCATTTGAATAGCTTTAAGTTTGTTTGTTTGTTTTTTCTTTTATTAATCAAACATTCTCATATATTGCATGTGGTATAAGCAACATATAATTTCTTAAACTGTAGTATTAAATTTAATAATGTGTGTTGAAAAATGGAAAAATTACTTTGATCACCAAATAGTTCACATTTGTTGACCTATAAAATATAGATATATTACCACTTAGTCTTTAAGCTGTTACAAAATTATCTAATTAAATAATCTTTTTTAGAAATGCTCTTAAAACTCAATACTGTGACTTTATAAAATAAATCACAGCAATTCATGTGACAAATTGAACTCATCTTAAATCTTATGACATAAAAGACTGATTTCATTTTTATCCAATTTCCTTTTAATATAAAAATTACATTTTTCTAAAAATATTTTTTGTATATTTTTAGTCTTATTAAATGCCTAACCATCTTTTTCATCAATGCCAAAGAAACTTAAGCAAAGTGACAAAATTTCAAATATTTTCCATGCTACTTTTTCCTCCCCTCACAGCTTTGCTTTGGGGGGTTGTTGAGACAAGGACAGATTGACTAAGTAGCAAAGAATAATATGTTTGTCACTTGGGTTTTATCTATCCGCTGCACTTGGTATTGCCCAAGTTACTTTTGCTACACTTTCTACAATTAAAAAGTTTTAACAAAACATGTCTAGTTTGTCTTCAACTTCTTAAATGTTGCTGGAAGTAATTTATTATAAGGCCCATTGGTATTCTTTTAGCCCATATTTAAGGTAAAGTATATCTATGTCCCAAATTTGACTTAGCCCCTCAATTCTCTTTTATGGCTCCAAGACTCATTTGATATACTGAAAGTAATTTCATGGGTTTGTTATCCTACAACTAGTGCTCTTTCGCAGAGAAAAATAAAGTTTCTTAGAAATGTATTCTTTGGGGACATATTATGTGGGTCTCTAGGGATGAAGGAAAAAAAATTGAAATATAAAATGATGCGGCAAGGAAAAAGGAAGTGAGAGAAAAAAAGTAAGAGTATAGCATGATCTAAAATTGCTTGTACTTTATTAACTGAGGGAGGTGGAAATGCAGGTGTCTCTGTTCTTATCTCAAGTACTAGAGCTGAGGAACTTATTTTTTCCTTTATTTTTTAAAGCAACTATTATGTGCTATACCCTCAATTAAAGGAAAAACATAAACAAGAACTTGAAAAGTGAATCAGGAGAAAAGAAACCCAAGTAAACAGACAAATAATTACTTAATGGTGGCTATTAAAAAACATCATTCTGGGTTGGAAAAAAAATAGTTTACTTGTGTCAATTTACCACTGACCTTGTTAATTTGAATCAATAATATACAGTGTATTGGATTCTTGCTTATTTAATTATGTACCTGAAATGAAAACCCCCTGGATTTTTTTCATCAAGGGGAGGAGGGGCATCTTAAAGAAAGTACAGGTATGCAATTAAAAATTTGTTTTCAGGGAAGCTGGGATGGCTCAGCGGGTTAAGTGATGGCTTTGCAGCCCTGGGGACTGAGGATCAAATTCCATCCAGTGCGGACTCATATGCTGAACTGGGGTATGCCTCCTTCTGGCCCTGTGGGGCCCTACCCACCAGTGTGGAACCATATGGAGATTGCTCTGGGCCTTCCTCCTTCTCTTTGTCTTTCTCTGTCGCAGTGAAAAACAATAAAATAAATCTTAAAATTTTTTTTTTCTATTAAGCACATATTGTTTGGTTCCAACCATTGGAATATTATATGTTTCTCCAAGAGTATTAGCATGATTTTTCTGTTAGCCTTCATTTCTTCTTTTTTGAAAAAGGTCAGCAGGGAATGACTGTTCTTATACTGTTTTTGGCTGCAGGGCATGTGCACAATGCTCTAGATAATATCCTTAGAAGGCAGCCAACTCAATTCTTCAGATTCAATAAATTACACAAAGTCTATTCACAACATTAAAAGTGTGGCCAATCTGAAATGCCCAGCTTGAGTCTGTAATATTTTTTCTCTTTCAAGCTATTATTATTCCAAACTTAAAGAAAATTTATTTTTTGCAAGTTCCATATATTCAGAGAGTTCATTAAAACTAGACCCCTCAGAATGGTGCAGTTTATAACTTATTACAAAGTTAATTTTAACTTCAAAAGATAGTCAGAGGTGGCTCTGAGAGACTATGTTCTACATTCAATTCAGAAGTCAATATAAGAGATATTTTTTAAATTGTTTAAAAATGGAATCCATTAAATGGGCAGAGATGTGATTTTTAGTTTCTCTCTTCCTCAGTGATTTAACAATCTAAGTCTTTTTACACAAATTACTGTACATATTATATTTATTGAGTCTTCTTATAACATGGTATTGTGGTTAAGGGTACAGTCCAACGTAAAATTTCTCAAAATCAAATTCCAATTTCACTCTTATTAGCTTCCCCTGGTTGTTTTATAATTTCTAGGTTCAGCTTTTTCATTTGTAAAATAGAGATTATATTATCAACTTCACATAATTTTTATGAAGATAAGATGAGATAATCAATGTAAGACCATTCAATGGCTTCTCATTTATTTTAGAATTAAATTTGGACTTACTGATATAAACTACAAGGCTTGGATAACATTTATCCTGCCTGGAATGAATTTTCTCATTTCTTAGCACTTTTACCTCATTCTTATCTATAAGGTTTCATTTCAAATAACACCTTCTCAGAGACACTTTCCATAACTGACAAATTCATCCATCCATCCATTCATCTATCCATCCATCCACACACCCACCCACTCATCCAACTATCCATTCATGCAACATCAGCAAAATACTGAGCACCTACCCTGGGCCAGGCTTGGTGGTAGGTTCTAAGTATTGAAATTAAGGAGTAAACAAAAGGCCAGCCCTACATTCATCTTCCCCCATTACTCTACAGTATGACCATCTTTTTGTTGCACTTATCGTGATCTGAAAGGATTATGTTTATTTATTTTATTACCTGCTTATTATCTATTTCCCATCTTAGAAACTGAATTTCAGGACAGCAGAACCCTTGTTGGTCTTACTTGCAATGTGCATTGTGCCTGGTACCAGTTAAAGAATTCAATACGTATTTGTTTAACAAATGACTGATTGATTTTCCCAGGAGAAAATTAAATAAGAGAAGTGAACTAGTTAGGACTTTAAATAATGAGGAACTAAATAAAATTTTGATAGTTGTGAAAATACTTCCTGGTCCTCAATTTCATTCTATCTAGATTTATCTTGATATATATATCAAGATATATATATCAAGTATATATATATATATACTCTTGTGAAAAATATGTTGGTCAAATTATAATGAATAAAATGGCCATGGTTTTAGTTCTTAAATTCTGTGGCATCTCTTGACGGAAATGTAAACATCCTGAAGTGCTGTAAACTCAGGGATGCAAGCAAGAGAACACAAGTATAAATATGTTTTGTATCTTTGCTCAGACTCAGAATTTGCTATCTGTCATCCATTACTTCTGTGGCCAAAGACTGCGAGCTCCCCATACCATACACATCTTACTCTGGACCCTTCTTCATAGTACCCCAATTTTCATAGAGATAGCAATGTGCCCAGCCTAAAAACTACATTTCCTGACCTCTTCTCCCTTACAGAAAAAGGAGTCATGGGACAGTCTTGGCCAATAAGATATAGTCAGAACTTACTGTGTGAAGCTTGCAGTATAACTCTTTAAAAGGGTAAAAACTTGGTTAGCTTGTCTCTTTTGCCCTTCTGCGTTCCTATTCTTCTTGCCTTGAAGGGGTGTAAGATTCTGAGATGAAGCAATGATTATCTGACACAAAGTGAACATGAGGGAAAGATAATTGCCTCGTGCCCAACATCCTGAAGCCACAAAAATGTCATCATTAAGTTCTATTTGAGCAGACATGTGCAAATAAAATACAAACATTTATATTAATTCTCTTTCTCTTCCTGGAAGAGTAGCAATAAAGACAGGCAACAAATATAAAATATGTACTGGAAAAAGCCATGGAAGCATAAAAGAAACAGATCCACGCACATTAGCTGACTTTGGATTTCCTCCAAAACAAAATAACATTCTAACTGTATCATTAATACATAGGGGAACAATAAAAATTTATGTCATTAGTTTGGTTCCCATTATGTATATGATACAAATGTCAAATTCATCCCCATGAATTAAACAAACATGGTAGAAATAAATTATGGATGTCTCAGTTTCCTGTGTTGATTTAAATCAATAGATAAACAAAATATGGTATACTGTATTTCTTTGGCAATAAAAATAAATAAATTAATGACACATGCTACAACATATTAACAGATAAACCTTCAAAATATAATTCTAAATGAAAAAGATCAATCATAAAAGGTGATGAATAATTTAATTCCCTGTATAATAAAAGTCCATAATAGGCAAATCTATAGAGACAAAAAATAGACTAGTGGCTGCTTAGGACTGGAGGTGGTAGAGTGGGTAGTAGGAGTGAGAAGTGACTGCTGATGGATATAGGGTTTCTTTTTGGGTTTATGAAAATGTCCTGGAATTAGATAGTGGTAATGGTTCCCAACACTGTGAATACACAAAGAAAAAACACAATGACTTGTATACTTTAAATGAGTAAATTATATATATATAAATTATACCTCAATAAAGCTATTTTTGAAAACTAA
This sequence comes from Craseonycteris thonglongyai, assembly GCA_004027555.1. NCBI lineage: Eukaryota > Metazoa > Chordata > Mammalia > Chiroptera > Craseonycteridae > Craseonycteris > Craseonycteris thonglongyai. The sequence continues at coordinate 10,189 of PVKE010018309.1, read as the reverse complement.
GCACACACATACCTCTATGTACACACACATTCCACTCTAAAGGAGATCATTAAAGAATAAGAACTGAGAAACTTTAGATTCATTATCTCTATTTAAATTTGACTTGTGCCATTGAAAATATTATGAAAAAGATTAGAACATTATCATTAACTTCTTTTATGTGTGAGATATTTTAGTTGTATTAAACAGTAAATACAAGGGTGGGTTATTTCTAATAGAAAGTGATCAGTATGTGCATGTGATAACTGTTCTTATTACTAACTACTCTAGAATTATGTAGGAAAACTCCTATGTATATTAGTTCTACCTGCGAGGTTTGAACCAAAGGGATATTTCATCAGTACTTATGTTGTTTTAATTTCTAAATTGGCCCCAGGAGTAAATCTCCACTGAAGAGATGTAATATCTGACATTTTAAAATGTGTTATTTTAAACTGTGTTTCACACAGTAGTTTTCATTTTCCTTTTCTCTGTGAAAAGGAAACATCTCAAGGTATTTCTGTATCCATTACAGCATTAATATGGGTATTTAAAACTTATTTTATTAATCTCCTTGTAATAATTCTTCAAATAATTGTTTTGACTATTATGTGACCTTCCATATGTATTAGCGTCAATAACCACATAAGTCAATAGTATATACTAATAGCTGTTGGATTCTTTATGTAGAGTAAAAACAGAAATAGAATTCTGGCTGTCTCATTTTAATAGAGGAAAAGATATACAAACAAATTAAAATAAAATGTAAGCATACATTTGTTTTTCCTACTAATGGTTGAGTCTTTGTTGTGTGCCAGGCATGCATTAAGTATTTTCTACTCATTATTTCAAGAATTCTCAAAATAATCCCTCTGGAGTGATATCATTTTTCCTCATTTATAAATGATGGAACTGTGACACACAGAGAGTTCTTTACTATGTGAAATCTGTCAAAAGTCTGCTATTGAAACACTAGCTCTTACCCTCTGTGAGGGCTATCTGGAAAGTATTCAGCCACACAACCTTTCTCATTATATTAACAATGGCTGGATACCCCACCTCCCCACAGTCCTCCTGCATTTGACTTCTCCACAGATCAAGAACAAGTAAGGTGCTAATGAATCACAGAAATGGAAACAATAATTTCTTCCAAGGGAGGCAGGGAACAATAATTAAGAGCTGACCTAAAGATAGAATGTGACATTTGAGTTGGGTTTTAAGGTGTATATAGGAGATTTGGCAGGGGGTGAGGGGAATAGTAGGTATGTTGGGGTCAACATATATAGAGCAAGCAGTGTACATGAAGTTAAAGGGTTCAGAATACATTTTAAAGGCATAAAAAATACATCAGATACTTTAAAGTAAGAATTATATGAACATACTTGTGTTTTAAGAAAGGCAAGTCTATAAACATAGTTACAGATAGTTTGTGTGATGGGGCGATTTGCAAGAAAGAGATTGATGGCAAGATCATTTACAAGGACGCTGCTAGATGTGAAATTAAAATAACATCTTAAAATTAAAATTCATACTCATGCCTTTCTTCTTCCCAAAAGGAAATGTCTAATCAATTCAAGATGTATTTGAATTGGGATACAAGTACGTACGTCATCCTTTCACATTCAAAGATTAAGACAACAACATATTTTACATGAGGGTGCAACTGTATCAATAGGTACAGTTAATAAAAATAAAAATTAAAGCCTAATAAATTAGAAACCCAGTAAAAGAGGACAGGGAATTGATAACTCAAAGAAGGGGAGGTAGAATTTTTTTTTCTTTAAAATAGGTCATTTAAATATTAATTACAGCTTGAGCACCTTCAAAGGATTCATTGAGCCCAAAAATACATCCAAAGGTCTAGAGTAGTAAACAAGCACCCATATATCCATTTCTTTACTCACAGTAGTGTAAGGGCTTATGCCACCCAGAAAATTGCACTTAAATTATGAATATAAATGAAAAGATTAAAAAAAATAATCTAATGACATGAATTACTCATTAGAGGTAGAACACATCAACTTCATCAATTGAACAGAACCAAAAGGATAGTTTTAGGAGAAATAAAGAATGAAGGCAGTTTTGAAAGGCAATAATACACTTGCTTTGAAGAGGAGACCCACATTGCATTATTTTCATTCACCAATTCAACAACTATGGAGCCCTTACTAAGAGCCAGATGCTGGACTATTGAAAAAGATAAACTGAATGAGTGTCCAGTGAAGGAACTCTCATTCACTAGAGTGAAAACAACATATAAATGAAAAATTGAAATATAATATTATAACCCTTAAAATATCTGTTCTTCAAAGAATCAAAGGCTGCATAAACTGTACCATGTGGTTTGAAGGTTGAGGAGGGTTTTATCAGGAAGAAATGGAGGGAGTCGAGGGGTTTGGAGGATTCTCATGTGGATTTACCACAACCAGCAAATACTCAGAATGTGAAAGTACATGGACTATTTACTCATTTAGGAAAAAATAACTAGTTCACAGATGTCTTGTACTTCGGGCATACTAAAACTGGGGTGGCAAATTTTAAAGGGCTTAATCTGGCAAGCTAAGAACTTGAAAATTCTGTACTGCAGGTTTAAGACAATCATTGCTTTCCACAGATTTGTTCTTTAAAAGATATCAATGAAGAAAGTATATAACAGATCGGGGTCAGGTAAAGGTGGGCTCGTGCATGCAGAAAGATTACTTAAGAAACAATTTTGTCATCTGCACAAGAGATGAGAAGGAGCCAAGGTAGAGAAAACAGCAGAAGAGATAGGGAAGAGGGAGACGCATTTCTGAGGTGGAATATTATTTACTTAAAAACGATAAATAAAGTCAGCTTTCGTAAAAGGAACATATTACTCACAATTTGTGCACTTTTCATATTATACTATAAATATCTATCTTAAAAAGGGCAAACTACTTGAAGGAAGGTCTATTTGCCATCCACCAAGCCTAGCACTGTGCCTGGCACCTAATAGATACTCCAGAAGTAATGGGTTAATTAATTAATTACTTAAATGTTGAAATGTTAAGGTAATGAGAGTACATGGACAAAGGGTACCAATCCAGTGAAAGCAGTGGAATGGCTTGAGTTCTAATATCTACTTAATATCATAGTTGTGGTACGTTTCAAAGCTTTGTCAATACAGCAGGGGACCCTGCATATAGGAATATTCTTATAGATTTAAGTAAGCTTCCATAAAGTAGACACTAAAACACAGAAACTTGATGTCAATGGACCTATCATAGCTAACCACATCTGTGTTGTCAATCTTAATTTGTAAACTCAAGAGATCAGAAACTTTGTCTAACTTATCTCATACACAAAACAGCCCCATTAGGTTCTCTTGATAAATGCTGCTGATTGTAGTGATTTAATATACTTTCCAAAATAAAAATGGAAAAATTTAAATATCTACATAGTATACTCATTACCTATTCTGTGTTAAATTAGAATGTGACAATCGCCTAGTATCCTATCTTCATATTCCTTATCATACATTTTGTTAAAATGTGCCCTTTGTAACCTATAAATCTAAAATTATTTTATTTATAAATCTTTATATAGCTTTAAAGATGACTCTGTGTGTAACTATTTTATATTCAGAGGATATATTAGTAAACAACCAAAAATTAATAAAAATATATTTTCTTAAAGTTTCCAATGTATCTGCTTTATATCTGGTTGGGTTGTTGGCTATTTGTATTTCTGAGGCAGATATTGGCACTTAAATGCATAACTCTACCCATTTAGCAATCCCAGGATATAGAGATATACTTGGGCATGGGACATAAAATATTAAACAAACCAACAAACTCTTAGTCCATAGTTTCTAAAACTGAATAAATATAGAAGTCTAAGACATAGAATAAAGAATTAAAGGATTATTTAGAATATTCCATGTAAAACAAATCTGATAATAGTCACTCTTAGTGTTCAATTAACTTCTTAGGTATTTTAGAAAGTACCACTCTTGTCCAAATGTTAATATTTTCCAATGTCTTGACTGATAGTCATTTCATAATGAAGCTCTACCTCATAAAGTTCAAATAAATTGCTGCAATGCAATTTTTTTCCCCCAACAGAACACATTTCACTCTTTACATCTAGTTTCTAATACATAAGCCATCTCCAGAAATTTATTTCAATTTTCTGAGCTTCAGCTTCTAAGTAAATTTTAAAACGCCTGATATGGCAGGCCAGGGGAGCAGGGCATGTGGTAATTATTTGACTTACCCATTTTTAAAGATTTATTTTTGGTTTTTGACAGTGAGAGAGACAGACAGAGAGAGACAGAGAGAGGGGGTGGGCCCAGAGCAGTCTCCATAGTTGACAGCATTAGTTTTCCATATAGTTTCACTCCACAGGTGGGTGCAGGGCTGCTCAGGGCAGGAACTGGGCTGGGAGCCTCCCGCAGAAGCCCCGGCAAGAACTGAACTGGGGCACATCCCAGTTCAGCATATGGGTCCGCATGGGCCAGGGCCAGGATTTGATCCTTGGTCTGCAAAGCAAGCAAGCAGCCCACTGAGCCATCCCAGTTTCCCCTGTCTTACCCATTTCATAGAAATTTTATCATGGAGTAAATGGGAGAACAAACATAAAAGTGCTTTCTTATCTGATATAATGATGTGAGTAGAAGAAATCAAGTTGTGTAGCAATTCAAAAAACTATTGGCTATGTACTTTGTACATTTATATGGGGTCCAGCATCAAAAATATAGAATTTGGGGAAGCCGGGATGGCTCAGCGGGTTAAGCGCTTGCTTTGCAGCCCCAGAGCCCGAGGATTGAATCCCGGCTCTGGCCCAGGTGGACCCATGTGCTGAACAGGGGTGTGCCCCCAGTTCGGTTCTTGCTGGGGCCTATGCACGAGGCTCCCAGCCCAGTTCCTGCCCTGTGCAGCCCCGCACCCACCTGTGGAGTGAAACTATATGGAAAACTAATGCTGTCAACTATGAAGACTGCTCTGGGCCCTCCCCTTTCTCTCTGTCTCTCTCTGTCTCTGTCAAAAAACAATAAAAATAAATCTTTAAAAATATAGAATTTTCTTTAATTTTACGATAATGTTGCTTCACATCAAGTAAACATTATTGTGCCCTATAATGATGGAATAAGAAAAAAGTAACTTTATAATGTGTTACAAACAGTCCTGCAAGAATAAATATGGAAAATATATACAAAAAGACTGCATTTTTAAACATAAGAGGCGCTGCTTTGGCTGAGGTTAGTAGAACAAATAATGGAACAATTTTGTTTCGGAATGTTAAAGTAAACAGAAACTTCATCCACATGAAGCTAAGAGGAGAGTAGTGTGGGTATCAGAAATAGGTACCGATAAGAAAAAAATTTTGGAAAACTTTTGGCCTCTGGAAACTTTAAGTGGCCTAGTTTTGGGTGGCATTTCAAAGGATTAGACCTCTGGATTATTTTAAGGAAGAGTGCTTTTCTTGGCTGAAATACAAACCAGGCAACAATAAATCTCTTTTCATTCTAAGGATCCCAATTCTGATTTGCTGCAAGGTTTTAATTAAACCTAGTCAAAACCTACATTGAATGGAAGTGTTTAAAAACATGGACACTTTTTTATAAAATGAGCAGAGCATTATTTCAATTAATATACACAGATGAGAAGGCCTGGGGGAGGACTTGATTGATCCATGTTCCATTTTTTTAATTTGTTGAGCTTAGTGAGGCATGCTCATTTCTCTTTTTAATTTACTAATTAATTTTAACTTGAAAAGGGGAGATTTTTAAATGGGATTTTCCCATAATGTCAATTCTTAATAAAATGTAGTTTTTAGTCATTAATATTAATTTGTAGACTCATATTTGAGGCTTGAAAATTGTATTTGAATTTATTATTTGAATACCTATTAGATGTATCTCATGAAATGCATACTTTGAGTCTTATTTCTACTTTCTGGAGAAGGGTGCCCATGAGATATAGTTAGGTTCAAGCTTACCCCTGTAAAGACCTTACATCTAAATTAAGTCACATTCTGAGGTCCTAGGGTTTAGGATGTCAATATATCTATTTTTTTAATGCAGGGAACAGAATCCAACTGATAACATGTGGGTGTTAGTTTTCTCACATATCAAATTGGGAATATAGACTACCTGATGGGCTCTCAAACATGTATGGATGAAACAATTTTTATTTTCTCAAAATAATAAATATACTTGATAAAGAATTTTTGACAGCAGCTGCTGACTTAAAGATACTGACAAGAGCTTGTGTTGCCTTCCTCATATTCTGAAAAATACTGAGTAGAATCAGTTGTGTTTGGCAATTGACCATATGATTCCTCTGGTAGATTTCATATAAAGTTTTAGGACTCCTGGATTTAATGATCTCCAAGATTTTCTAGCCATGATTTCCTGACTGAAGAAAAGTTTCAGACTTGCATTCTTATTATATACATGAAATCAACAAAACAAGACAAACATGTCTGACATGCCCAAGAATTTTTAATATGAAAACCTAAAAATCAGGAAAAAAAGCATTCTTAGAACTCAGAGAGTATTTCCAAAACGATTCTTATTAGAACATTGTCTAATGTGCTTCAATTTTTCAAAACCAATCTACTCTCGGAATACACTATGCTGCTTCTATAAACAGATGCGTCTCAGGATACATTTGCTTTAATAAATCAGAAGTGTCAGCAAGCACCTATTTGCTAGGTGTTACAACCCCAGCTCAGCCTGCCTCTATTGTGCTATGTGCTCTGGGAAGGTCATAAACCTTTCCCTGCCTCAGTTTTGTCAGGTGCCAAATGGGGATATGAATAAAAATACTATCAGTTATGTATAATGAGCACTCCTTACTTATTACTAAGAATGAGGACTAGGAACATAATGGTCACATCAAAGATTCTGAACAATTATAAATATCCATCAAGAGTACAAAGAATCAAGAATAAAAGAAGATAGGTAATCCCAGTAGAAGCGGAAGTTTTTACTCATTTACCTTGGCTAGCCAGGAATGTGTCTGTCTGTTTTTGTGCCTATAATTCAAAGTGCCATCATTCCTTCTGGGATGGCATAACTGCCATCACGAGAAAATTTCAAAATATATTATTCAACACCAGTGTGCTACTGCAGATCCCTAAACATGACCATGTTCTTCACAATGTTAGTAGCTGGGGTTTGAGAAAGGGAATGAAATGAAAGCTGGGATGCAATAAAAATGCTGAGAAATAGAAAGTCAGATGTGAATCAATGAAACAACCTCCTCGGTTGTCCATTATTCCCAGTCTACATTTTTAGCAATTGAGAGTTACTAGTCTAAATAAAAAGAGTAACAACAATGCTCCCTCATCCCCCACCCCACCCCCCAAAATCTTTTAAGTTAGTTTTCAGGGCATTCCAAAGCCTGTGGACCTTTTGATCATCATTTTTGAACCTGCTCAGAAGGACTTGGTCCATTCTCACAAATTCCCCACTTTCCATCAGAGACAAGGCCTCAGAGAACCCTGCACCCAGCTGGGCAGGCAGAGCCTGAGAAAGTTCTGTGGGTTTTGCTTTTTTTTTTTTAAGTTACACAGACACATAAAATAAAATGTCCTGTTTTACATTTTAGCCACCTCAACATATGAAATGATGGGGTTTAAGCAGTAAAATAACAATATAATGGGGGTGAGGGGGAGTCTTACCCCTGGCATCAAGTATTATAAACATCAAGGAGTGCCAATGTAAACCTATATTCAAGAGACTGGGTTCTTTGTGAAGCAATGCCTTTCTTCCAAAACATCCTTGCTGCCATATGTCTGCACTCAGCCAGCTGCAGATCTAATAAGAAAGTCCTTATTCATGCTGTATAATGTTTTACAGGTTTGCCACGAGGGTCACTTGCTGTGAGTTCTTTACGTCAGGGACAGAGCTCTAACAAACAGAGAGCAGAAAGATGCCAACAAATGTAGGTTGGGAGTGGGGAAGAGGAAGGAAAAAGAAAGGAAACAGAGCATCAAACTCACAGTCTTTCTATCTTGCACTCATCTAACGCCAGAAGCGGTATTATTATTAGGGAAGAAAAAGAGAGGAAAAGGGGCAACTATTAGGTTGCATGAATATTATCATTAAATATAAGATTAGAAATGTTTAACAAACTCTGTCTTGACTAATTTAGAAAGGGGAGATGCATTAATCTTTTCAGATGTTCATTAGCTATTTAATTATGCATCGGCTGTTGTTTCCCTTGTGTTAAAAAATACAAAGAGGGGAAGCCGGGATGGCTCAATGGGTTAAGCGCTCACTTTGCAGCCCCAGGGGCTGAGGATCGAATTTTGGCCCCAGCCCATGTGGACCATATGCTGAGCTGGGGAGTGCCCCCAGTTCAGTTCTTACCAGGGTGAGATTCAGGCCCAGTTCCTGCCCTGTGCAGACCCATGCCCACCTATGGAATAAAACTATGTGGAAAAACCAATAATGTGTAACTGTGAAGAATGTTCTGGGCCCTCCCCCTCCTCTCTGTCTCTCTGTCTCTCTGTCTCTCTGTCTCTCTCTCTCTCTGTCTCTGTCAAAAACAATATAAATAAATCTTTAAAAAAAAAAACAAAGAAAAAAATGTTTCCTAGTGGTCCTAAAACATAAAAATCTTATTAGGCTCAAAATTTATGTCACTGAGGGACCTGGATCAATCACAAATACTCTATTATCAATATAAATGCATAATAATATAAAATGAGATTCAACAAATAAAAAAAAATTGGTGTAAGATTGACACTAATGTTTTCAAAAAGTAAATGGATAATGCCTTTGACTGAGTCTGCACTACCCCAAGTATCACATGCCTTGTTACAGACTCTTTAAGTAGATTTGTAGATTGTTCACGAAACACAGATCTCTGTTGCCAGAAGCGTAGAGATGTAGAATGCACATTATATATGTTCATATATACTTTCTTTTCCTATGTTAATTTGTTTTGATTATACTACTTTTTTTCTTCAGCCAAATTGATAGGAAGACAAATTTTCAAGTGAATTTTTAGATCCTGGATACAGGTTAAAAATTTGATCACATGTAAATTTTTTAAAAAAGGTACAATGCTATCTCAATAAAAAGGTATTGCTGGCTCATTAAAATATGGAATCTAAAAGCCTACAGAGCTGTTAACTAGAAGTCAACTTGAGAATAATAAATATCATTAAAGAAAAAAATAATTTTATTGTGAAAAAATAGCACCAACAAAATAGAAGATAAAAAATGTCTATGAGGGTGCCTTAACCAATGTATAAAGGCAATGAAGGTATGCATCAATCATCAATGTGATATTCTTGAAACAATAAAGGCCTCAGACAATAATTTTTGCATAAATTGAGAAGGGGAGAAAAGTGGCATCAAGAAATTCCAAATACCTTTTATGTGAATCTTCATTCAAAGCCGCACCAATTTCAAAATAAAGTCGTAGATTTAGGAGGGTATTTTCTTTTACTTGGAAAAATTATTATTGTTCTTATCCTTATTTATTTATTTATTTATTTATTTATTTATTTTTGTTAAATTTAATGGGGTAACATTGGTTGGTAACAATTAGACAGTTTCTGGATGTACGAGTCCACATCACATCACCCATGCATCTCATTACGCGCCCACCACCCAGAATCAGCTCCCCCTCCATCACCATATATCCGGTGTCCACTCCCACCTCCACTCACAACTCTCCCTTACCCCTCCTCCCCCCCTCTCCAGGTAACCACCAAACTATTAAGTGTGTCCAAAATGCTGGTGCCCTCTCCCTCCTCCCCTCCATCTCTCCTTCCCCTCTCCACCCCTTCCCTCAGGCAATCACCAAGCTATTGAGTGTGTCCATAGGTCTCTGTGTCTTTTTTTCTTTCACTTTTATATTCCACCTGTAAGTGAGGTCATATGTTTCCTGCTTCTTTCAGTCTGACTTATTTTGCTTAATAAGATGGTCTCTAGGTCCATCCGTGTTGTCACAAATGACTATATTTCATCATTTCTTATCGCTGAGTAGTATTCCATTGTGTAAATGTACCACCTCTTCTTTATCCAGTCATCTATCGAAGGGCATTTTGGTTGTTTCCATGTTCTGGCCACTGTGAAAAGTGCTGCGATGAACATGCGGGTACAAACATCTTTAAAGATTAAGATTTTCAGGTTTTTTGGGTAGATGCCCAGTAGAGGGATGGCTGGGTCATATGGTAATTCCATTCGTAATTTTTTGAGGAATCTCCATACAGCCTTCCATAGTGG
>PVKE010018308.1:0-29702 GCA_004027555.1 Craseonycteris thonglongyai | reverse complement strand
ATAGTTTTGAACATATATTTTACTTATCTACCCATACCTCGCTGGAATGCACCTTATACTGAAACACAGTGTATAAACATAGTATGCATTTCACACCCCTTCTTCCCCCTTAGACTACGCCTATGACAACAAGTCGATCGTGACACACTTTTAAGATAAAAAGTAGATCTTATATACAGAAAAGTTGGCCACCCCTGCTATAGAACCTCACTTGCCAGATTTAGCACAAGCTCAGCTTGTGTTACCTGTCTTTTAATAATGCTGATTTTGTCAAGTCAAATAAAGATCAATGGTTGTTCTCTATAAATCATAGTTTTCACTTAAAGCATCTTTCTTTTTGCTAACTGACACATTTGTCTTAGAGTTCCTTCTGGAAAAAACCTGCTACCTTGTGAAAAATTGGCACTTCAATCGAGAGTCTTCAGACATCCATAAGTGACCCTATTAATGGCGTCCTGAGATCACAGCACTTCAATCCGGCAATATCAAACTGCTTGTGTACACTTGGCTCAAAACCTGAAGCTTACCGTATGCAAGTGTTGGGTCGTAAAGGAGAAAGAACGTGAATCGGGCTTGATGGGAGTTTGGGCTCAGCTGGTATTTGTTATTCACAACTGTGAGATAAGAAGGCCTGGTCCACTCAACGTGGTATTTTCCTTCAGTAGTTATCAAACTTGGCTGCTTTCTAGAATCATCTGGGGACATTATTTAAACTCCCAAATAATTCTAGAGGGCAGCCAATGTTGAGAGCCAGTAGCTGACTTGATTGTTAACAGGTCCTTGTGTCAGGCTGATTCTCATCATGGGCCCTGAGTTAACATATACACTACACAACATAGGTATCTGCAATAGTTTATTATCTTAAAGATTACATTTACAAGTGGAAGCAACACGTGTCTGGGGGTTAGCTAGAGCAGGAACTGGAGTTCATCGGAGAAAAAATCAGTTCCTTCCCAGAAGATGAGCCTGTTGCACAGGTGTTGGGCTTCCCCAGCAGTCTCCGTCCCAGTTCTGGAGGTTTGCACTTGAGTGCTCGCTTCGCTTACTGGAACATAACACTGGACTTAAGTTCCAACTCCTTCCCTCACAGCGTCCATCCAGCTCAGTAGCATACTGTGGGGAACTAGTCACCAGATACCACTGTAGGAACAGTTTAAGAATGTTCTTTTTGGACAATATGTCAGGCCCAATTTTTAATTCTCCCAGGTCATAGTAACTAGAAAGTCTAGGAGATAAATGTTCAGTAGATCAAACCTCCCTTCTGCTCACAGACTAGTATAGACAGAGGAACATAGAAGAAATTTGTCTCAATAGTGTGATCGGTTAAAGCTTGATTAAAGATTTTAATGGTTTGTGGAGTAGTTAGAGAACATGAATTACGAACAGCTTTCAGAACTTAAAGGTCTCTTTACTTGAATACTAGAAGGTCTAAATGCTGGAACTGTTGACAAATTAGGTTTTACTGGAAAATGAGGGAAAAGTCACAGAGGGTTACTTTGGCTCTTGAATTAGTCACTTATACAGGCTGGAGACCCATGAAGAAAGGGCTTGAAGAGAGGTATGTTGATAAAAGTAGCATGGAAACCTAAATGTCAGCAGCACTTCAGATGGTAAGGACAAGGTTTATTTGGTACAGGCCAAAACTTCCACATTATAAATTTCAACATTACTTTAAAAGCCCCCAAAGCTATGGTATTATAATTTAGTAGATAGAACTTAGGAGGAAAGACAAAAGTGACCATAAGATCAGTTTTTAATCCATATTGCTGAGAGAGAGACTTTGAGTCCCTTCCAGCCGTAAGTACCTTAGGCTATTCCTGGATAGTCTCATATAGGCTGCTGATTTGGGTCTGAAAGTACTTGGAAAGCTCTCCCCGCTTTGCTTTCAACGTTGGTGTCAAGAGACCATTTTCAATAGAAAATGGTTCTGGATGAAGAAAGATTCTTTTAACCTGGAAGAGAAGATGAACACACACCCACACAATACATGTTTAGTAGTGATTTGGACTTCTGTAGAGCCTTCAGTGCCATGTGGAGAACCTTAAAGAAGACTTCACCATATGGAAGTGGGGTTGATGGAGTGATGAGGACGAGAACAGTAACATATACCCATTCTCATACACTTATAATGGAGAAGAAATGAGTAGGGAGGCTAGAGAATGGATAATGAACAACTAAAAAAGGACTATACAACCACAAAAGGCCACTGCCACTTGTAGTTAATGAGTTCATGGTACAAACTCTAAACTAATTCCTTGGAAACTACATTTAAACCCCAATGTAATGCAAACTTTAAAACTTTCTCGTATGACTTGAGAGACCAAGATAACATCATTAGTACATACCTGTTCAAAGGATTTAAGGCCACTTTCTTTCCCAGTTTTCTGCATGTCTGCTAATACGGCTTCCTTTACAACCTAAGAATGTAAAACATAGCTTTCAGCATGGCTGTTTGAAAGCCAAAATGAAAGGCTAAGCACAAACCACTCAAACTGTACAAAAGTAGAATTTTGTAGAAATATATAAGTAGGATATAGGAGTACCGGTACATAAAAACACATGCCTAATATTGCTCAAAGGGAAAAAAAAAAAAAGAAAAAGGCAAATCTAAATGTTAAAGGGGTTTTCTCTGAATGGCATTTAAACTTTTTTCTGTTTTCTCACAACATATTACTATAAAAAGAACAGGACTTATTGTTTTGTTTTTAATCTTTCCATTTTACCCTCCAGTCTAATAAAACCAGTCAATCCATTTGGGTTGCACCGTCACAAATCTGGACAAATCTGTTCTTCCAGAGAGAAGGTTCTAGCAACTCACGGGTGCCCATGTTGGTGGGGCTTCCCCTCTCCCATGATGGCCCCGTGGATGTGCATAAAGCTTTTCTAAGTCAGACGTACTTGATTTTGGCACAGTTCTTCAAGGGAGCCCTTAATCCCAAGTTTGGCTGCAAATGAGGAAAACACATCTGGGTCAGGAACCACCACAGCTACTAAGGATGACTATGGAAAGGAAACAAAGCATGTGAGAACTATTGTAATGGTGTCTCCCAGTGAGCAAAGAAAACAGGATTACATCATTGAAACAGACAGTTCCCAAGACCTCACAGTCAATATCAGTGTTCTCTTTTCTCACCACTTATTTCAAACTTTGGTAGAACTCTAATCCCATTTTTCCTCTCAACAATCTCTTTACAAAAATGTTCTATTTAAATCTGATTGGTCATAAAGAAGTGGTGTTCATCATTATGCTTAAAGTTATCTCTGGCTGGTCCACTGAATTCCTCCCCCACTCCCAGAAAACCTTAGTTTAAGCACAGCATATGTAAAACGGTTTGTACTGAAAAACTCTTATTCTCATGGAAACTGAGTGCAACATGGGGCTCTCTTACTGAATGGCTACCGTTAGAAAAACAGTTTGAACAAGGCTACATGTTTTTAGAATCCACCATAGTTTCCACAAAAATAAAAAGTAGTTTTGTTTTGTATTGCCTTATTTGAGGTCTGGAATGTGGCTTCATGTCTTCAGTTTTACACGCTGAGATCTTCTTATCCCAAACCCATTTACACAGATTTTCTGTAGCTACAGGAATCATGGTCTGCATGAAATCGCTCTTGTTAGAACAACATATTACCCGTAAGCTTTCCCCATGTACAAAAGTTTGCAACACTGCTCGACTCCTGATATAGATATTTTCTATCTTCTCTGGAGCAATGTATTCTCCTTGGGCCAGCTTGAAAATGTTCTTTTTCCGGTCAATGATCTTCAGAGTTCCGTTCTGTATGAGACAGACAGATAATAATGGCATCAGTATTTTTGAGTCTATGGGTGGTGTCAGTGCAGAGAGGCATTTGAACAATCTCTCATATTTCTCTTTCTTGGCTTTGGGGAAAGGGCAGGGAGGCCACTTCCAGCAAGAACCTATCTATTCTGTGTGTCTATTTGGAGAGTCAATGTGGAGCTGCCTGAGAAAATAGCCCTTGGATCTGCTGGGGCTGCATAAATGGTTGCCTCATCGACCAAAGAAATTTTGCTCTTCTCAATTTTCAATAACTTGATTTCCAATTATTCCATTTTCAGAACCTCCAGAAATAGGGAAGTAATTGTCTTTTATTAAGAATTTGGGGGGATGCCAGGAGCACTCGCTTTGCAGCCCCAAGAACCAAGGATTGAGTCCTTGTCCTGGCCCCGGCCCTGGCCTGTGCAGACACATTTGCTGAACTGCGGTGTGCCCCCTATGTGGTAGGGCCCCCAGTTCAGTTCTTGCCAGGGTTAGCTTCCATCTAGGAGACCCCCAATTTGGCCCCCAGCTCACGGGGGCATGCCTCCCATGCGGGAGACCCCCAGCCCAGTTCCCACCCTGCGTGGCTCTATGCCCACCCGTGTGGAATGAAACTATGTTAAAAAACTAATGACTTGTAACTGTGGAGACTGCTCTGGGCCCACCCCCTTCTCTCTCTGTCTCTATTTCTCTGTCAAAAATAATAAAGTGAATCTTTATTAAAAAAAAAAAATTTTTAATCAGATCACCTAAAAACAAAAATTGAATCAGTTAAAGGTTATCTAACTAAACAGGAGCAGGTTAAACAGCTCCACTGTGCTAATACTAATCAAGAAAGTCAATAATTGTGCTTATTCAAATAGAAGCAGGGCTGGGAAGGTCTTTGAATTACACAATTGGAATGAGTGGCAAATACAATCCACACGATCACACTCTAAGTAGGGCAGTAGAGTGAACCAACCCTGGAACCATCAACAAGGCTGACTCAAGAAATTACCCATCAATTTAACCTAACGACATTATCTAAACGTGACTAATAAGGCTCAGGCTTTTATAACTCTGGTGTGTAGACATATCTATTGCCTATATCCTATGCTTCTTAGAGCAGAAAACTCTCATACAGAATCAGATGTGTGAGCAGGATACCACTAGACCCGAATCTATAAAATATACCATTAGAACCAGTGTTCTTGGAGTTCTTGCCAAATAATCTTTGATTGTCTGTCACTTAAATCTTGAGAAAATTGAGCCACAAAGGAACTTTAAGATCTGGTTCCCTTTCCAGTCCTCCAGCACAGAGTAGACAAAAACTTTTTCGAGAAGACTGCTTAGAAAATCCCTTGCAGGTGTTCTAAGGTTCCATCACGATTATACAACTTCTCTTCTTAGGAAAATAGATGAGGCTAATAGAGACTCCTGCTAATCATTTGTCAGTAAGCTATGCTTAAAACAAAAGTCACCATGTCTTCCACAGAGAGGCTGTAGAGATCACTGAGAGGCAAAACCTAGCCTCTGTGCAAACCTAGTTTAGAAATCCTACTTCTCTATTTCAATATGTCTCTGTATATCAAGTGGAAAGAAACATCCCTTTGAAACTCATAAAAGGCAAATGTCACAGGCCTATGAAATTATCAAATCACAAATTCTGCCTCCAGAAAAGTAAGCAAATAAACCAACAACAAATTACTATATCCCTTCCCTAGAAAAATTACCTAATTTTCCTTTGGCTATGAGCAAATCTATTCCATTGTCCAGGAAGCCATGTCAGCTGAGCTGATTAGTCTACTGGCATCTCTGCCCAGCTTGTTTACAAGCAGATTGTTCTCCCTATAACTATAGCACATTGCCTATAGCAGTATAAATTCCCAAAAGTTTTGAAGAAACACCCACCGGGAGCCAGCGACCAATATCTCCCGTGTGAAGCCAGTTATCTTTGTCCAGGGCTTCCTTTGTCTTCTCAGGGTCCTTCAGGTATCCTTTGAACACATTGGCACCCTTGATGCAGATCTGCACGTAAGATGGTACAAGGTGGTGGTGATAGCAGAAGCTGCTACTTGCGGCGTGGGCACTTTACAAAGTACCTACTCCCACCCTTTAAATCATTTGGTGATTTCCACTACTGTGTGAAGAGCACCAGATTCTAATCTCTATTGTGCGTGATAGGAAAGGGAGGCTCAGAGGCATCTGATTCCTTGCTCAAGACCCAACCCTGCTCACAACTGTGTGCTCTTTGTGATACAAACATCCCCATCATGATTGTCTGGACATGACTACTGGGCACAGCCTACCCACCTCTCCTTCATTGTTCACTGAAAAGTAGTTCATGTCAGCCACATCTTCCAGCTTCACATGATTGCAAGCTAGGGGGACTCCAACATGGCCTAGAACAAACCACACTGCATCAGCTGGGAAACCATGAATGGTGATAATTCTAGGCATATTTCAGAGATATATATGGATCAACTCTAAAAAAATAAGACTGAGAAATAATCTGCCAAGAAAGGAAGGTTGGAAACAAAACCTGTGCTTGGCCTTTGCCACATTCATCCAGAACATGGAGGTTATCCAAACTCATAAGTCAAAGTTCAGTTAGGAACCGTCTCCCAACTGCTGTACCTCCTGCCCAGTAGATGGAGAACCTACCTGCTGTCCAGTCCCCAGGTAATGTAAACGTACAGCCAGCAGTGCATTCTGTTTGACCATAAGCTTCAAACACCTGGGGAAACCAAAGAAGGGTTCTGAGACAGACTTGAGATGAAGCACAAGTTGGCCATGCCTTCTGGCAAGACAAGGTCTCTGAGGGTCGGATGACATTTTGTGTCATAATACCATGAAATTATGCCTGAGCTACCAAGTCTTTACAACTAGGCATTCACTCAAAACCCAAAAGGGGCCCAGAAATAGACCAAAGTTTGGACACTAATACTATATTTTGCGAAATGTGGCATTTCAAGTTGATGGGAAAATGTGAGTGTTTCATTAAATGACGTGCAACCCAATGGCAACTGGACTTAAACCTGGGTAGGCAACGGAGCCCTTCTGAAGGAATCTAAGTAGCATTTTTTGTGAGGGAAAAAGCTCCACCTGTGGTATAGGACAGGGGTTGGCAAGCTCTTTCTGGATAGGATCAGGTAGTAAATAGTTTTGGCTTTGTGAGCCCTGTGGTCTCTATCTCAATAACTTAACTCTTCCAAAGTAGCATGAAAGCAGCAGTAGACAATATGTAAGTGAACAGCCATGGCTGCATTCCACTAAACTGTACTTTTATAAAAACAGACAATGGACCAGGTTTGGCCAGTGCTATTAGTTTGCCAATCCCTGGTATACAGGATGCTTTTGCTGGGAGAGAGAATGGTGGGAGGAAGCAAGAGCCTAGGCTACTGTACTGCGGGGGTGGGGGGGGTTGGTAGAGATAGGGAGGAAGGTATTTTTGGGAGGCATGTGAGAACAGGACCTTCTGACCTATTGGTTTTGAGGGCTGAGCGAGAGGAAAGTATTAAGAATGGCCAAGAGGGAACTAATTTGAAAACTGAGAGGCCTCTGGCCTAGGCATCCATACAGAATCTTTTTTGATAACGGTTGTACAAGTTAGGGGACACTGTGGGAACGAGGCTGTTAGTTTCATTCATGTTGTGTGTGCTGGTTAAATGAATGAACGAGTTAGCCACCTGGGGGTGGAAGGTTTGTGTAGACAACAGCTATGTCTAAGCCCTTGTACTGAATTTCAGATGAAGCAGAGATTTAATTGCAAAAAAGTAAAACCAAAAGATTACCAGAAAATATAGATAAAAACCATCATATGAAATATTGGGGGTTAGGAAGTCCTGTCTAAGCAATTAAAAAACTACAAATAGGGAAAATCAATCCATCTAACTATATAAACATTTGAAACTTTTATATAGCAGTACACAAGGCAAAAGATGAGACTAAAAAAAATATTTCTAACACAACAAAGATTAGTATTATCACGATATGAGGAACATTTAGAAAAAGAACCAAATTATCCTTTGCCTATAATTTTGTATAAGGAAGCAATAGAATAATTCATGCAATAAATACAAGCACCAACAAGAAAAAAGGTTCAGGGTTCAGAAAAGAAACAAAATTGCAATGAGGTTTTTCATGTATCTGAGGGGCTAAGATTTAAATGACTGACAAAACTGGTCACTGGCAAGACTGTGGGGAAGTGAGGCCTTATGCATTATTTGCAGAAAGGTATCAAAAAGACAAGATCTTATGGGAGGGACATTTGAGAATCTACATTAACAAATTAAAAAAAACAAAACCCAAAACGTGTACTTTAACCCAATAGTCCCTTCCTGCAGGGATTTATCCCAAATTGATGACCACATAAATACAAATGCATATACAGGTATCCTTATCACTTTATTGAATATAACAGAAGAAAAAAATGGAAAGCAACTCAAATGTCCATTGATAGGAGACTAGTTACTTAGATACATTCAATAAACTCTTTTAAACCCATTAAAATAATATCCATCTGTATTTGACAAGGAAGAGTACTGAGGGGGCATTGTTGAACAAGTATTTGAACATGGGTGCCATTTTTGGAAAGGTTTGTATACACAGACACGTAAGAGGTGACCAGAAGGATTTTTTTTTTCTTGATTTTGAGACTTTGCATGACTTTCTCTTTGCTACTTTTCAGTTGTGCCTTCACTGTGATTTAAACAGTGATCCTTATTGGTGCACAGGTGAAATAAGCTATCCTCAAACGTGCTAGGCTTACCGGACATCCCATGGCCGCCCGGAGGAATGTCAAGATGGGAGAGGAGATGGGGGCTGCTCCGGTGACCATGATGCGTACATTTCCGCCCATGCTGGCCTGTTCCAGAGAAACAAACGACCTGCTGAAGCCCGACACCTCAGCTTCAGTTTCCTCCTTTCCAAAATGGGTAGACCAACCCACCCACTGTTTTTATGAGAATGATACTTGGTAATTTACAAAACACTTAGAATAGGGCCTGGCCTTGTAGAAAAGCACCTCAAACATTATTATTGTCACCACCATCCATAGCTTTATATTTCCTCAGATAATTTGTATATTTGGTCACTTCAAATTACTTATAATTTCCACAGACCACCTAAAAAAATAAGAGAGAGTGCTAGGACCTAAGTAAAATACATTTAGATTTTTTTTTCCACCAATTTTCTTTAGTAACAAAGTTGTCCAAGAGCGATCTCAAAGGGTGAGTGACCAGAGGAAGTGTGAAAGGATCTCCAGTTGAGAGATGCTTGACCATCACAGGAAAAGCCAAATACGCCGGGCTCGTGGGAGCCTAGATATTTGCTTAGCTCTGGCCAGGACCCGCCCAACCTACCTGGATTTTTGCAAGGACGAGCTTGTCCCAGAGACTGTTGCGTCTGATGACACCTCTTTTCACTTCACTGAATTTACAGGCAACAGCCAAGTTTAACAAGAACTTTTTCAAGGGTGTCTTGGCTTCATTTTGAACCTGCAGGGCAAGAGCTCCTTTTAATAGAAAAACCTATTGGAGACACTCACCAAGCTCATTACTGAGCAAGAGATGGTGCCTTCCAGCTTCATGAAGAAGTGACTCCATCATGAACTGGTTTGCTGAATAATGACCAGCTCAGAGAATGAGATTCACACTGAGAAAGAAACACAGTCAGTACATACATACAGAGCTTCAGCTCTTCCAGTGGCCCCATTCTTGGCAAATAACTTTGATAATTGAGATAAGCTTGTCCTCAAATGATGGTCACCAGGGATGCTGGACTGGCTCAGCAGGTTAAGCACTTATTGTGCAGCCCTGGGGTCTGAATATCAAATCCTGGCCCTGGCCTGTGTGGACCCATGTTCTGAACTGGGGTGTGCTTCCCATGCGGGAGGCCCCCGGCCCAGTTCCTGCCCTACACAGCCCATGCCCACCTACGGAGTGAAACTATATAGAAAACTAATGACGTACAATGATGGACACGACTCTGGGTCCTCCCCCTTCCCTCTGTCTCTCTCTGTCTATTTCTCTCTCTCTCTCTCTCTCTCTCTGTCAAAAAAATAAAATAAATAAATCTTTACCAAAAAAAGGTGGTCACCATCTACCTCAATGAAACTGCTAGTTAAAAAACAACTCAAATGGCAGCACCCTTAGGGTTTTTGATTTAGTATGTCAAAGGGCCTAGGAATGTCAGTTTTCAAACAAGTACCACTTCTCCCTCCCTTTACCCCTATGATGCTTACATACACTAGATTTGGAGAAATACCATCTTTCCCTATAAGTACAGTCCCCTTAGCCACAGTATACAAAACCCAACAGACTTCCCTACTTAGATCGTTTCTTCCCTTCAGACTGAATTCTGACACCATTTTCCAAGCTCACATGATTTCCTTAGTCTCCCTGAATCTGATCTCACTGTGACTCTATAATCTACCAACCACACTCTTGCCAAAGGAGAGCGCCACCAGTACACCTCAAAGAAAGTCACCTTATATACAAATGAAATCCTGCACCCCATATTCTAGTCTTCGGGACTCTATTCTACTGGAAATCAGACACAAGGAAATCAGTTCTTTTCCTGTTCAAAATTCAGCCATCTTCAATATTTACACTTCCATTCTTGGGCCTCCAGCCAAACAAGGTTGCACATCCTCACCCACTAATGCCAACGGTGCTCTAGACTCTGGACATCTACTTATGCCTGTACCATCATTTTGCCAATATCTCACCATCTCTCTCCAAAATCTACACTCAAATGCTGCCTACCTCATGTTATTCCTGACACCTCTCTCAACCTTTAAGAAATTTATCTTTCTCCAACACTCACAAGACTCCCCCTAACAAGTCACTGACCAAGAGCTTGAATTTAGAGACTCGCATTGATAAAGTCCTCCATTTTTTAAGTAAGTTCCAGAAGTGAATTGTGTTACTACTACTACATTATAAAAAAACTACCTTTCAAAAATAAAAAATGTGCAGCAAATGGACAAAAATCATATTAACAACCAAATCTAATAATCCTGTAGCATGATGAGGAACTCTTAGAATTGTTAGCAAGTCCAACAGAGACTGGGGCCTTCAATGTCCGGGGCTCATCTGTGCACTAGAATGTTGCCTGTCCTGTCAGGGGAGCCCCAGGAGAGCACTGGTGAGAATCACAAGTGTGAAGGGGAACACTCGAATCTCAGAGGTGGGGACCAAGCATGGGGAAAATGACCACAGGTTACTGCCTCAGGGCTCCTATGTCTATAGAATTACAAGGTGATTGGACACACAGTTAAGAGCCTGGATTCTGTTATTATGTTGCTTGGGTTCCAATTCCAGTTCCAAGAGCTCCTTGGAGAAATTAGCCAAACCAAGACTTGAGTGAGAATCATATAAGATGAGCTGGAGACAACTTATGCCAGAAAGCAATGAAGCTATCAAAGATTGCCAGGCTCATGTCAAAAGGACATGTGAACAACATGATGGGGCTCCCAGCTTTCAAGATGAGAAAATTTAAACATCAAAAAAAAAAGACTGAAATGGATTAAACACACTAATCATAAATTCATATTACAAAGGAAATAATCTCATTGGCCAGTTTTGAAGATCACTGAGGCACCAATTCATCAATTTGAAGATTGATAAATTTTTCAAAAGTATGAAATATTTGTTATGCCTTTTTGGAAGAATCTCAGCTATTGAATGCAGAAGAAATTATTGGACTAGAAAAAGAAAAAGATCACCATTTTGCAATCCTTAATGAAAACTAGAGCACTGATTAATGACAGCTAATGTGATCATGTGACAGTCTAATTAATTCTGGCCTGACATCTTATTAGATATGACCCTGGGCAAGTTATTTAACCTCTGAGGCTCATCTCCTCATTTGTAAGTTAGGAATAATAAGTGTAGGAGTGATTTTCTATGCTTTTGTGAGGATTACATGGTCTGATGCTTCTGACATAATAACCCCGAGCCTCAGCAAGAAGCGCAATCACCAGTAGGTGTTATGAAATCAGAGACACAACTTCCTGGGAAGTTGGCTGAACTTTGAGGGACTTCCCAAGTTTCTGAATTGAACTCCTTCTCTAGATCAGGTCCAAGTAATATCACCCAGAAGAAAGGGGTTTTCACTGATGATGGCTTTTCATAGTTGCAGTTGTCAATGTGGCTGTAAGGAGACACTTGTAGAGAGCGGGGAGGTCAAAATGGACACATTTTTTAGCAACACAGAGTCCCTAAGAGCCTCAGTGAGGCCTGAGTCACAGACAGTTTCTTCACCTTGGGGTCAGCCCAGCAGGAGCAAGGTTCGTACCTTATCGTAGACCCTGTTCAGGAGTCGAGGCACCACAGGAAACACTGTGGGCTTCAGAGTCTTCATGTCATCAGGCAGCAGCCGAATATCTCCTTGGAAGAACCCAATTCTGGCTCCACAAGAATACACAACAACCTGAAAGTGAAACCAAAGAACAGGGCTCAGAGCCGAAGGACCACTTCAGGTGGGGCCTGTCTTGGATAGAATCGAGGAACTAGGTTGATGTCCATGAGACTTTTCTCTATACAGTACCCCCCACCCCCCTTCACATTCTACTAACTTGAACTCTGAGAGCCTACCTGTCCTAAGACAGAATGGAAACTCATTTCTGCTAAGGTGACAGGACAAGTGAGACACACTATGAGACTGAGGGCAAACCCCTACTGCACCCACAGCTCTGGGTAATAGCTTAAGACATCATCCTTTGTAAGAGACCATCCTTTTATTTATTTTTCCTAGTGGTAGCACTATGATTTATTAAGCGCCTCAGGCCCGGCACTTGGCCTGGCCCATGATGCCCTTGATGTATAAAGCCCAGGCGTTCTGCCAATTCTTTTTGAGCAATGACACCAAGAACTTGACAGCTAAGTGAATATTGAACACAAGTACTTCATCTGTCATCTTCATGTGGCCAACAACCACTGCCAGACAGCACCTTCTTCATCTGGAACTTGATCATTGATTTCACTTCCTCAAGTTTGGCCACCATGTTCTTATTGTGGGTCAGCAAGAAAGGGAACTTGTTGCCTTTTTCAGGCTTGGGCCCACAATTCATGAGATCTGCTTGATCAGACTCTGAAGCCAAAAAGGCATCACACTTCTGGGCCAGCTGCTTCTTCTTTTATTTTTTTAAAGATTTTTATTTTATTGTTTTTGACAGAGACAGAGACAGACAGAGACATAGAGAAGGGGGAGGGCCCAGAACAGTCTCCATACTTGTATGTCATCACTTTTTGACATGGTTTTGTTATACGCAGGTGGGCAGGGGTTGCACAGGGTGGGACTGGACTGGGGGCCTCCTGTATAGGAGGCTTGACCCCTGGGCCAGGGACCAAACTGGGAGGCGAGAACTGAACTGGGGACCTCCTGCATGGGAAGCACACCCCAGTTCAGCATATGGGTCCGCATGGGCCAGGGCTGGGATTCGATCCTCTGTCCCCGCGGCTGCAAAGTGAGCGCTTAATCTGCTGAGTCATCCTGGCTTCCCCTCTTGGCCAACTTCTTGATCTGTTTCTTATTCTTGTTGAGTATCTTCAGTGCTTTGATGTCCGTGTGGGGGATATTCACTGCCTGGGCCTTGTCACAGTACTGCTCGTCCTCCACAACACAGATGAGGAACATAGGGTGGGCAGTGGATTTAAGGCTGATGGTGGCCAGGGGTCATAGTTCTTCAAGCTGCTCTGCAGTTTCACCATCTCCAGAAACCTCCAGTGCCTGGCTCTGGTTCCCATATAGGATACCACCTCATAGAGCGTGTTGCAAGAGACTTTGCTGCTCATTGTGTCTTTTAGTGCAATAGCACTAAGACGAAACACCGCCAATCAAATTAGAACATGCCTAAAACTGTGAGACTGTCTCAATTTCATAAATGTTAAAAGGTAAAAAAGTATGCTATTAGAATAAACATGTTCTTAACAGGTATCAACACTTTAGCCCAAGGAACAGAATCTTTCAATTTTGCATCTCATGCGTCAACAGATAAGCTGGTCAAAGAGGTATTTAAGGGAGGAGCAGTGAGGACTTTCCATCTACACTACCACCTGTAGTTTTGAAAGGCCAGCACTGCCTTCAGTCCTTAAGTTGGCCTCAGAATAGCCTGAAACACCTGGAGTCCACTCACAGACAGGCCATTCTTCTTCAGTACAGAGACGATGCTGATCGGTGCCACCTTCATGACACACTCCGGACATCTTCTTGGGATCAAAGGCTCCTTCTTTGCCCCTCTGAGGGAAACGTCCTTTTATCTAATTCTAGATCTTTTCAAAAATTGTAACCAAAATAAAATTGATAAGAAGAAATATGTCTCCTATCCCAGCTCAGAATGAAGAGTTGATAGTACGCTCTGGGCTATGACCTCACTACACTCGCAGGCAGTATGTGTGAAGGTTGGAGCAAGCATTTGCGCCATTGGGCACACACAGACTTAACAGAGGAAGCTCCCCAGAGAGTTAGGGGTGATGTCAGGACTCAGACGCAGCTGTGAAAACTCCCTGCCTGTGCCTTTGATATTAGAGAAAGGACTGGACATGTTGTATAGCTGCCTTGGAATAAACTTGAGACTGGCTAGTCAGGACTCTCTTACCACATACCGGCAGGAATATAGAGCACTCACCTGTACAATCCTCTCAAACATATGAGCCAGGGGGAGGTAGGATATGCTCACATCATCAGGGGTGGGCTCAAAGCTATACTACAGATCAGGAACAAAGAGAAAACAACATTGGATTAATGCCAACTTCATTCCCAAAGGAGGTTTAAGATCTATTCCTGTTCACTATGGTTAATAAGACTCTACTGTATATTTGAAAGTTGCTAAGAGAGTGAATCTTAAAAGTTCTTGTCACAAGAAAAAAATAATTTGTAACTATGTGTGGTGATGGATGTTAATTGGGCCAATTGTGAAGATTATTTTGCAATATATGCAAATAGTGAATCAGTATGTTGTATACCTAAAACTAATGTAACGTTAGATACCAACTATATCATAATTAAACTTAAAAAAATATTTTTAATGACTTTTTCCTAGGAGTGCCATGTGCAGTTGTACAGGCGAGGCAGTGTGTAACTCTAAGAGGAGCCCTCACCTTCACGGAGTATAGAGGTTCACCATGAGCTGGAAAGCCCAAGGCCTGAAAATACACAGTCCTCTGAAGATGCACAAATTTGTGCTTACACTCAGGCCCTTAGCCTATTTTTTGTTTTTCTCTGCCTCATCTAACTACAAGACTAAATGCTTGTGACAGATTCACATTTTCATGAGGATCTCTTTTTTCCACTAACCTCCACACATTTGAGAAAAGCAGCAGCATTTGAAATAACATTTTCATGGGTTAACATGGCTCCTTTGGGGTCACCTGTAGGAAACAAGAAGTGAAGAGAAAATTGCTTTATATGGATTGTAGGTAGCCTTGGGCTTTGAAATAAGCAGCTGTATTCAATTGGTTCTGTTGCAGGGCCAAGAGTTTCTTCTGTCACTATGTCTTTATGTGAATGATACATAATTCTGTTTATGAATGATTAAGGCTCCCAAAGATTTTACTGTTGACAACCTTCTACCACCACACAGGGCACAGCTATAATCTCAGACAGCAACACAGTCAAAAAGAGAAATCCGAGTCATTCTCTCCCTTGTGCTGATTTTAGTTTAAGACTTCAGATCTAACAACATTACCTAATTATCACCTTATAAAATGCATACAATGGAATGTATGGAACTGTAAGTTATCATGGACCTCGTTATAAGCTAGTAAGAGTTCTAATAGACAGGTGGCTTCCAGGTGGGGATGAGGGAGTGCACAGTGATCTGTGAAGAGCTATCACTAGATTGCCTTGATTGAGTGTCAAACGGAGAGAATTGTGGGTTGCAGAAGAAAGTAGACTTTCTGATGCCATCTTTAAGACCCCTGAAATCCATAGCATGTAAACACCTGCTACATTCAGTGAAATTTATTTGCTTATGCTTTTAGTTTTCTATTTGGGTATCTATTCTCCAAAAGCTTGGGTGGTAAGCCCGTAAAGCTAGGGCTCATTGTAGGGTATATTTACCAGCCTATCAGTGGTTAGTGACTCAAGCCATGTGTTTGGCTGACCAGGGACCTCTACGACAGCTTCATGGGCACTGACCTGTGGTCCCACTGGTGAAGCAGATGATGCCTAGGTCTTCTGGTCTAGGAGGCTAGAGGGGAAGCACAGGGCTTAGTCTACAATGAGCTTTGTGAGCTGAATGCACAAGATTCAAATTTGAGCAGAAGAAAACTTACCACAGGTTTTCGGAAGTTCTCTTTGCCTAGATTCTACATGAACAGAAAACCAAGTAAGAAATATATTAGTTGAGATGGAGAGACTTATGACAAATACAACCCTCTCTTTTCCTTTTGCATTAAAACCCATCTGTGGAAATATAACCAAAATTCCAACTGGATCAGGCCCAGGAATCCCCAGGAAGAGCAGAAGATTTATCTACAATACAAACCTTAAGAAGACAGATCACAAATGTCCAAACTCTTAAGGATTACTCATCTAAGGACCATTGCTTTTGGAATAAGATGAATAGCTGATGTTTCAAGGCTTACTACATTCCCATCACTGTCCTGAGCACTTTACCTATATTAACTATTAACTCTTTACAGTAGCTCCTCTGTGAGGTTGGGACTGTTTTATTCTCATTTCACAGAAAGGGAAAGGGAGATCTGGAGTACCTTACCAAGGTCACCTAACTAATACATGCAGCTCTGGAATGTGAACCCAGGCAACCTAACTTCAGAACCACCCTTAACTACCACTAACTTCTGTATTTATAAATTCACAACTTAGAAGTCTGTGCACACTGGCCAGGTTTCATCCCCTGGCATGGTTTCTGAGTTGTCTTGGGGAAATTGCTCTCAAAGCTTCACAGCACGGATCTAATTTTTTTGCCTTGTGCCAGCCCCAGAGAATAGCAGCCTGAAGTCTTGTGTAGATGTCTTGTAAGTTGCCCATGGTGTCAAGAGTTTCAGCCCATTACCTCAGCATTTTTAAGGGATAAGATCTCAACCCCATTATCCTCTCCTCTTTGCTTCAGTTCATCCTCAAAGGGATCCATGAGGATGATCATCCTCAGGCCTGGGGTGAGGCCCTTCTCCACATTTTCCATCAGGACCAGTGCCTTTTGGGGTGTATCACAGATCACCGTGGCAATATCAGCTGAAATCAGAAATAGAACCAAAAGTCATCCTTCTGCTCTCCTACGTACCTGATTGCCCTACAAGGAGGAAGAGACTTTTGAAAATTTCCAAGCCAGTGGATTCCCAAAGGATATTATATTTGCAAATCCAATGTATAATGCAAACAACCTGCAATGTTCCATTGATAGGAAATGAACTTAATTGAAACAGAAGCACAGGGTTTTCTTACATGCTGCCAACACAGTTTCTAGTTTCTAGAGAAGCAACAAAATTCCTTCTGCTGAAGAGTATGATGAGTATGAATCAGTGTGGTCCTGTCAGTATATTTTATTTTGGGGAGGGAACTAGGGAGTAGAAGGGAAAGGGGGAGGGGACAAGTGGGATTTTAGCAGATAAGCATTTTATGATTCTAAATATTAGCATTTGCTTTGATACTTGTTTATACAAATAGGAAACTTCTGATTGGGTTGATAGTTCAAATGGATCTACTCAATCTACTAGTTCTGTGACAGAAAGTAACACCTTGGATATGTGACAGGGAAGGGTATTACTTGCCCATTGAACTTGTATTTATTTCTTTAACGATGGTATTTTTTTTTTCTGCAGACTCTCCATGGACATTGGTACTTGATGGTTAACTATACTGACTTAGATTTACAATAATTATATTAAATCCGTAGTTTCACAGTGATTTAGTCACTCACTCTTGCCTTTTATCCAGTATGGCCAAAGTAAACAGTCTTGCCTCTAAACTATATTGTCATACTATGTCACCGTAAAGCCTTTCATTGAATCTTCTATCTGTGCATATCCCTGCCTCATGGGCTTTTTGCAATTTCCCTGTAAATTATATCCTCAGTGCTACAGGACAAGAACGACTTGAACATTGTTTTAATCACAGCATTCTAAGTCTGCTAACAAAAGTCAATATTGAGGGATTACTCAGCATTAAGAAAGAATCAAGTTATAATGTAATAGCAAAGTTTTACCCTTGTTGATAATGTATATGATGGCTTCTGCTCCCAAGGTATCATACAGGGGTACAGCTACCATGGAGTACGTGTAACAAGCTAACTCGGAGATGATCCACTGTATGGAGAGAAATTCAAGTAAGGACTAGAGAACACTTGCAAAAGAAAAGGTATCAATTTAGTCATTTAGCCAGCACATTCTTATTTGGCTACTTTGTATTAAAAAATAAAATCACTGTGGGGCCCTGGGGACTGCCACTGCTTAAGCTACAAAGTACAGTTAAATAAAGCAGATAAGATAGGCATGGAGACAACTAAAATACAAAGGTAAACCGGGATACAAAGGTAGTGTGATAAGTTCTCTCCACAAGAGGTATGGGAACAGTAGGGAGTTTGAAGGAGGCAGAGGTCACATTCAGGGGTGGAGTAAAGATGATCTGAGACTACTTTGGGGAAAGTGATGAAAATCGGGCAGGGCCTTGAAGAACTGGTGGATTCAGTTAAGGAGGTGAAGACAGAGAAGGCCCTCAGGTAATGAAAAAGGCAGGATAGCATGATGTCTCTGTACATACATGAGCATGAAGAGTGGCAGGAAATGAGTTGGAAAGGTGGGTCAGAACCTGCTCATGGCAGGTCTTAAATGCCAATCTGGGTGTTACAGGTTGAATGAAGCCCTAACCCCCAATTCCCCTGATTTCAGAGATAGGGTTTTTAACAAGATAATTATGGTTAAATGAGGCCACAGGGTGGATCCTAATCCAATAGGATCAGTGTCCTTATAAGAAACACTAGGGATGATAGAGAGAAGGTCACGTGAGGATACAGTGAGAAGGTAGCCATCTGGAAGCCCAAAAGAGGGGCCTCAAGAGAAACCAAACTTGCTGACACCTTGATCTTGAACTTTCAGCCTCTAGAACTGTGGGAAAACATATTTCTGTTGTTGAAGACCCCAGTCTATAGTATTTTGTTATGGCAATCTTAGTAGACTAAAACACTAAATTTGGGGTGAAGTTCCTAAACTAGAGTCAAGACTATCTCGTCTAATTGAGGCTCCATATTACAAAGACAGAACATGTAGAGCCACTGAAAAGTGCAGCCAGCAACCTCTCAGATTTCTGGTTAAGCAATGGCTCTAGTGCACATATGTCATCCAACTAGTCTGCAGCATACAAAGACACTCTGAGAATATTGGGTCTAACTACTTAAGTTGAACTTGGGGATAAGCTTAATTCCAATCACATTAATGTCTAAAATCTGCTTTCAAAGGCCATTTTCAGTAGCAATGGATGATTTGGTTTACTAGTTCAGGTTCAACATGCACATTCCAATTCAAATTTGAACAAATCTCTTTCCACAACAGCCCCAAGCTCTTATTTGTCAGTTTCTTATAGCTTCCTTATTTTCCTGATGCAACAGACAGATTAATTTACAGTGACTCTTAACGGTCTGGGAAACAAGTAGTATCTAGTCACCTAGCTTAGGGCACTCCACATTCAACCAGGAATTAAGGAGGCCCTGGGTCGTAACTCTCTCAAGTGAAACATTGTTAAAGACTATAAGATCTTTAAATAGCTTGGATAAATCATCAGCAAGTGTCAAAGTCCGAGATTAGAGGTGGGTTTTGAAGTTTTTAGATTAACCCTGACTCATTTCCTTAGTTAATGTCCACATTGTTACCTCTGGCCTATTCTGAGCAAAGATGCCAACAAATTGGTCTGGTGATGGCTTACATCCTTTATACAAGAGACAGGAGCCCAGGTATTCTGCTCGATCAGACACCTAGGAGGGAGAGAGAGAGAGACCAGTTAAGACCAAAAATAAACCAAATTAACTCAGGACATCACATTAACAAAAGAATTTCTCCCCCAAACCTGGGCCTGACTTACCTGTTTGTAGGACAGCCACCTGTAGGGTTGGTTTGGTTTCCTGTATCCCAAGAAAGGCCCATTGTCTAAAAACATAACATAAAAACAAAACAAAACAAAAAAACATCAGCTCCAGTTGCAAATCCTTTGGATCAGAGAAGGTAAAACAGGTTTAGGAAGAGATAAAGCACAAAAGGTAAACCTAATAAGAATGTGTGTGAGCTTCACTTATGTGCCAGAAAATTCAAAGGCAGAAAACAGTCAGTTCTCAAAGGCAGAAAGAGTCTTACAAAACACACTCGAAACATTTAGGAAATTCTACAGAACGGAAGTGGCTCAGTGCCCGAATACATGACCTCTATGGTAACAGGGATTCAGAGACAGCTGTGAATATGGACTAGCCCACATGACATGATCAAGTAAAAGCCCACAAGTAAATATAAACAGCCTGGACTGAATAATTTTGAATTGAGCTTCCCTACAATAAAAAGAAAATGTATGCTTATAAAAGTCTAGGAAAAAAAATCAAAATATGAGCTGTCAGTAATCTCATCAAACAAACAACATTATTAACACCGATTCTCCTTTCATAGTTCCTTTGCATAATTCTACAGGGTTACATTTATTTTATAGATATCTGTATTGCTTTCATTTCCAGTTTTATATAAACATTCCCATGTTATTATTTATTCTCTGTAGAGAGTTCAGTGGCCTTATGATGGCTAACCAATGAAGGGTTGGTTCGACTGTAATCAAGTTTCTCTCATTGTGGATAGAGTGTTTTCAAGTTTGATACCCTCAATAATGCTATGATAAATATTGTCAAATTAATCATTTCAAATGAGAACACTTTTGCAGAAGAGTCCCTAAAGTGAAATAACTGTGTTGGGAAGGGGTGGAGGCAGTCGGAGTAGCTCTGGTTTTTGATACCACATTGCTTAACAGACCCATTATGAAAATTAGCTTTTCTGCAACCAGCAATATATCAAGTCACAGTCACTAAATAGTATCTTTTTTTTAACATGTCTTCTGCTCTGATAGATTTAGAAAATTCTTACTTTAGTCAAAGTTTCTTTAACAGCTGGTAAACTGGGATGTCTTCCCTTGTTTGTTAAATTTTATTTGTTCTTACTAATCATTTGTTCATGAACTTTGTTTATATGAAAGTGTCTTCTGAGATACCAAGGCTTACTGCAACTACAAGGACACACACACACATACAAGAGTGCACACACAGCTGTACACCCATGTATACTTGCCTTCAATATTTTTATAATCGTGTCTTACATTTTTTTAAGATATATTTTATTGATTTTTGACAGACAGAGAGAGACAGAGACAGAGAGATACAGAGAGAGAATGGGGAGGGCCAAGAGCAGTCTCCATAGTTGTACGTCATCAGTTTTCAACATGGTTTCATTCCACACAGGTGGGTGGGGGCCATGCAAGGCGGGAGCTGGGTTGGGGGCCTCCCACATGGGAGGCATGCCCCCTTGAACCAGGGGCCAAACTGGGGGGGCGGGGGTGAGAACTGAACTGAGGGCCTCCCTCATGGGAAGCACACCCCAGTTCAGCATATGGGTCTACACGGGCCGGAGCCAGGATTCGATCCTCGGTCCCTGGGGCTTCAAAGCAAGTGCATAATCTGCTGACCCATCCCAGCTTTCCCAATGTCTTACATGTGATAGTAAAAGAATTAAACTTCTGAACATTTAAACTACTTGACCTTATTAAAATTAAAATACATGTGGGAATATCCACTTACTAGAGTAAATAGTAATCTAAACTACAGAAGTCACAGAAGTTGTGAAATGGGGCTGAGAAATAAGCTTAACTTGCTGAGAAGCTCTCACATCTATGCCAAATGAGACCGAACTGTAAATGGGAAAGCAGAAGGAAAGGGAATTTGACATAGAGGCTCTGGCCAAATTGCTGAGAGGAATTCAGGTCTTGCCAAAAGGGAGCATTGAGAGAAAGAGTTACAGAGAATTCAGAGGTAAATATGTAAACTTCCAGACCAAGTGACAGAGGAAGAAGGAAGAGCTGGAAAGAGCTAGCTCCTCTGGTTAAAGAGCTATAGAAAATGAATCGGGAGACGGTCCACAGGAAATGTTAGTACTTTTCCTTCCTGCTGAAATCGATGCACGAGAGCTCAAGCAGCAGTCTCAGACCGTAATTGTCTGTGTCTGTTGTGAGGCCAGTCCTGTCCTGTACGATGTGCTCAGCCATGCTACAGCTCAGAGTGTGTGCCCCCTGCAGTCTGCCAATGAGCTTGCTGGTACTGGCACTGATCACCACTTATGGAATGCAAACTCCACACTAGGCACACTCACTCATTTGTATCGTTATCCCCACAATACTGAGTCAGAGCTGGGACAGCTTCTTCAATGTCACTCAATAAGGGGCAGAGCTGCTACATGTGGAAAAACCCATAGTGCATCGTCTCACCTCCCTACTGATAAAAATTCTAGCAGACACCCATGGCCAAGGAACAAATCAAGTCATTGGTCCAAAGGGTCACTGACTAAGGTCTCATTAAACTCTGTGCCCTAATAAGCTTTAGCCTAATTAGCCAAAGTACTGAGCAGACAAGAGCCTAGCCTTCATTTAATTCATACAACTCAGTTCTAGCTTGTATTCTAAGGTATGGCCATGAACAACTCTACAGAATTGCTGCCTGAAGCTAAGAAGAGTTGAAACTCTAGCATGCAGACTCCTCCTCTGAAACTTGTTAAAAATTCAGATTCCTGTGTTTCACTATGTGGAATTCTGATTTTGTTTAAGCAGATGGCACCAGAGGATCTGTATTTTAAACATTATTCACAGGTGGTGCTCAACATAGATTCTCTGCCAGGTAGAGATCAAAAGTATATGTTAGGGTTGATGTACTCAACCCCAATTGGGATCCATAGTGTCATTTTTCTGTGGAAATAGCCAGGCCAGATTTCTCATCTCTGCTTACATGACAGGCCATTTTAACTTCATCTGTTTCAATTTAGTATTGAAATAAAAATCCAAATGAAGTATCTTATGCAACATTTTCTAGTTCCGTCACCTTCAGAATGTGCCTGAACCTCTGAATCTTCATTACACCTCCAGAATGTGCCTGAACCTCTGAATCTTTATTTCTTCATTTCAAAGAATGAGAGGGATAGTAAGTAATTCCTGAGGTTTAGGAAAGATTAAGTAGATAGTCTATGAGCAGTGCCTATTGTGTAGTTAGCATTAGACAGGAATTGGCTAGCAAATATTGTCATAGTCATAGTTAAAGGCAGAAGGGAAGGGAGTGGTAGGAAGTCACATGGGCAAACCTCTGCCTGTACAGAATGTCACCCCAAAGGAAAAACATACCGGTATAAGGAGAGCTATAAGTAGGTTGATTTTGAAAGGAAACTAGGACACCTCACATTGTGTTTAATAATTTAACATGCAAGTACTGCAGCTTGATATGTTCCAAATGAACCTACCAAACACCATGTAATGGTGCTTCTAAGGAAGTCCAAAAAATCAAAAATAATTGCCTTCTATGATACTAAGATACTATGATACTAATGGTGTAGGCTTGTAATATGGTATTGGGGTCAAGACCCAGGTAAGAAGTCAGGAGGTCTGAATGTTAATTCTGATTCAGGTTCTGCCTCCGGGGAATGGCATTTATGAAAAGCTTGTTCCCAAACAAATATAGTGTGCCAAGGTACTAATGAGTTATTTGAAATACTTTTCTACATATTATTATCAACTCTTTAACAACTTGGCAGGGAAGTTTTGTGCTAAGAGAGGTACAGATTTAGAGAGGCAAAGTGATTTGCACGAGGTCACACAGCTGCAAATGAAAGAACTGGGTTTCAAACCCGAGGCTGTTCTACATTGTTTCCTGATACTGTGATTTTTCTGATTCCTTCAGCCAGCCTGATACTTTGTATGTTAGAATTCTATTCAGACCTCCATGGGGGTTTTAGAAGAGTGACAGGGAAGCAGAGGTGTGAACAGACCCCATATGGGTCATCTTACAGGCAAGGTTAGACTTACCGGATACGTCAAGTCCTCTTTGGAAAGCTTCGTACATTGTCTTGGCATCTGCGAAGTAGTAATGTAGCAGCTCATTGCTCTTCTCCCGAGCATTCTTCCGTGCTCCTCCCTAAGGCACAAGACCAACTTTAGGTCAAGCCTGAGTTTCTTCTTCCCTTTCCAATCACTTGAGAATTGAATTGAAGAGAATGTAAATCCTCACCATTGAGATCACAGGGATTAGTCCTTTTGTATTCAATCAATGATTTAAACCTCAAAATTGCAGTATTTTTCACACCATAGAAACCCACTGACTGCTACAGTTATGTATTTAACAATCTCTCCTCACCCCTCTAAGCAGGCACGTGAGTTTGTGCCCACACGCACACAAACAGATAATATTGTGGTTTTATATCCTTTGACAAAAATCATACCAAGTTTAAATATCTATCAAACGCATACTATGCTCCATGCACTGTGCAAATACTATAGATGCAAAGTGAGTTAGGACAAAATCCCTGGCCATGAGCACCTCATACGTGAGAGCTGTTGGAGTGAGGGTGGGGTGAGAAGGGAAAAAAACATAAAGATACAATACTGTGACATGTGCGCTATAAAAAAATATATATGTTTGGAGAGACTAATGAAGCAGACCATTCTGTATTAAGCAGCAAGGCTGCAGAGAAGAAATGACATTTCAATAGAGACTGTAAAGATAAGCAAGCATTTACCAAAAAGATGTGTTTTGGTAGAGGAGAGGGAAAGAAGAATGATTCAGAGTGAAGGAATTTCCTGAATAAAGGCACAGATGTAAGAAAACACACTGTTGAATCTGGTGGGCATTGAAGAACAGGGTATCTGAGGAAAATAAAGGAGTAACTAGAGACGTGTCTAAAAATGTCAGCTGGAATTACAGGATCAAACCCTGCTAGGAGTCTGGAGCTGTAATAGGAGCTACAGGCATGGTCCAACCCTCATGAAAATTAGGCTAGAGAGAAATGGGCATCAATTAAATAAGCATACAAATGGGGCTATAAAAGTACAGGGTAACACATGAGGTTATGCATATAACAAGACATCTGACTCGCCAGGGAAGATTTGCATGAAATGTCACCTTAAGCCAAGATGTCAAAAATAATAGAATTCCTTGTCTAATAAAGGAAGATAGGGTCTTGTCTGTTTTCAAAGATGGGCTGAGGAAGAAGGAACAATGAAAGATGATTCAGACTCAGCTCTACGTAACTAA
This sequence comes from Craseonycteris thonglongyai, assembly GCA_004027555.1. Lineage (NCBI taxonomy): Eukaryota > Metazoa > Chordata > Mammalia > Chiroptera > Craseonycteridae > Craseonycteris > Craseonycteris thonglongyai. The sequence goes on along the minus strand of PVKE010018308.1, from coordinate 4,670 downwards.
ATAAGAAGAGATGTATTTAACTGAGATAGAGCAGGAGGGGAGAGAGGAAAGGGTATGGTGCACGTGTGTACACATGTATGCTTGTGTAGGGAGAAGATATGCAATAAAGACACTTATTAAGCTTGAGGTACTTTGGTATCACTGAAGTGAAGTGGAATTCAGGGGAGATGTCAGAACTAGAAAGTCAGATTTGGGTGTCAGCCTTTTAGGTATAATTTCAAGTCATGAGAGAGGAGGGTTTTTCTCAGCTATGAGGATTTAAAGCAGGAATTGGCAGACCTTAACCTGGGGCCACATTTGGCCTGTCACCTGCTTTTATAAATAAACTTTTATTAGAACACAGCCATGCTCATTCATTTCCATATTGCCCGGTGGTTTCACCAGCAGAGTTGAGTTGCAACAGACCCCACATGGTCCCAAAACCCTGAACTGTCTGGCCTTTACAAAGCATGCTTGCCAACCCCTGCTTCAGAGAAATTAAGAGATGGTAGGGCTAAAACTCTAGGGTGAGAAAAGAGAAGAATGTGAGAGACAAAGAAAGGCTGTCTTGAAAATAGGAAGATATGTCAATGAAGGATATTATGAGAGGCAAAAGGAGGAGTTTTTATGAAAGGAAAAGTCTCAAGCCATCGAGAAGACTGAAGGAGAAATCATTGAATTGAGAAGTTAGAGTACGAGTGGCCCAGAGAAGTTTGCAGAGGTGGTAATGGTAACTGTGATCTCAGTGGGTTGAAGTTCAGAAGAGAAAGTCAACAGACTCTTAAAGAACTCTGGGGGGAAGAGAGAAGATTGAAAGGAGGTGATGGCCTGAAGCAGTGGGATCAGCAGCAGAGGACAGTGTCAATGAGTGACAAGCAAGCACACCAGAATAAATGGGAGGGTGGTGCAGCGTGGAAGTAACTCAGAAGAGTCCTGAGAGGAAAGAAGTTGGTAAAAAGATCAGAAGGGGTTGGCTTACCACATGGAGATGGAAGGAGAACCGAGTCTGGGCGGTGAACACACAATGCAATGTATAGATGATGTACTATATGTAGAAATGTACACGTGGAACCCATGGAATTTTTACTGACCAATGTCACCCCAATAAATTTAACAATAAAAAGATGAGAGAAAGAAAGAAGGGGTTGGCTTTACAAGAAAACAGAAATGCTTTTTTTGTTTGTTTTTTTCTGAAAAAAGTTGAAAGTGAAAAATAATGAAGAGAACATTCTTGCAGATTTCCCTCTGCTGGGAGATATAGGAAGCTGTGTGATTTGCTGAAAGTGAACTGAAGAAAAAGCCCAGTTCAACTTCTGCCAGTTTTAAGAATGAATATTAACTCAAAGCTGAAATTTAACTCAATAACTTGTTATCATTCTCAGACATTGACATTCTTAATGAAAATGTTGTCCTGATCCCAAAGTATTTTATTTTTTTACATATTCCTTTTAAAATGTGAAAACTGGGGAAGCCGGGATGGCTCAGTGGGTTAAGTGCTCACTTTGCAGCGCCGGCGACCGAGGATCGAATCCCAGCCCCGGCCCGTGCGGAACCATGTGCTGAGCTGGGGAGTTCTCCCAGTTCAATTCTCTCTCTGTCTCTGTTTCTCGCTCTCTCTCTCTCTCTTTCTCTCTCTCTCTCTCTCTCTCTCTCTCTCTGTCAAAAACAATAAAATAAATAAATAAAAAACCTTAAAAAAAAAAAGTCCTATAAAAAAAAACTTGGTAAAATGTAAAAACCATTCTTAGCTTGCTAGTCACACACAGAACGGTGGATTTTTCCTGAGGGTTGTAATTTGCCAATCCTAATCTAGATTACTGACATTGTAAGATCTACCTGTGGTTTTATTTTTGTTATAAAGGAAAACATACTAGTAATAGAAGTTTAAACTTACAGATTTTCTGTTGATTGTTAACCTAAAGGGCTTACTTTCCCAAGTTACACAGAATGCCCTTCATGAGTCATCCCAAGATCTTGAACTACAGTTTGTGTTTCATCAGGGTGGACAAACTAAACAGGTGACGGGTAAATTACCTCGATTCCAATGGACTGCTTGTTCAGGTCAACAATAGGCAAGACTGCCTGAGGCCTGTTGATCAGCCACAGGAAGATGGCCCCTCCGATGGTCAGGATACAGAGCAGAGCCGGGGTTGGAAGTGGGGAAAACAAGAAGTTAAAGATAAAAAGCATCTTTGTGAAGAGCAGCAGGATATTCAGGCCTTTAAAAAAAAAAAAAAAAGGAAAGAAAAAGTTAGAGGAAATAGATGTATCTTTTCTCTTTTTACTCAATACTTCTATGTTTACAAAAGGACACACATGCACGCTCACATGCATGCACGCGCATGGCTTCTAACCCCCCAAAGAGCCAGGGCTGCACGCTGTAGCAGCAGAATTTCCCCCACTGTTTACCTTCGCAGCATTTGAAATAATAGAGTGTGCTCTCCCGCACTGCTCCTTGACTGCCCTCCCACAAAGTGGAAAGTTTCAAAGGAAACAAGTTAATCATTTCCCAATTTTGAGAAATGACTGCCCTTTTGTTTCTGACCCACAAAGCCTACAAGAAGCCCTTCTGGACCCAACATGACCAGGCAGTCAGGAAAGGGTGCTGCAGATGGCTTCCCGGCTCAAACTGACGGAGGGTCAGGAAGGCCCCTCCCTGATGGATCTCCCCAGTATAAACCAAACAGAGGAGGGGAGCTTGGTGTAGGTATAGGGGTGACACTGCCAATTTTAGAAACTCGGCGTTCTGCATGAAGGACGTTTCTGCAGGCCAGCTAAGCCTTGCTCACTGCTTTTTTCTGAAGCCTTGGATGGGGCTCAGTGATCTACAGCAGTACGATTTGCTATGAGCAACGTGCTCTCCTCCAGGGAGTCTAGAGGGACCATTTTTCTTGGAGGCGACATGAATCAGGTCTGCAGAAAGGGTGCTAGAAAATGGGCCTGACATGGCAGCAGGGCGGTGTTGAAGATGTAAGTCAGAAAGACATCTCAAGGAACCAGAAGCAGCAGATACCTTCCAGCCCAGCTTTTCTTGTAGTTCTCAGCCAAGTTCAATGTTACACTACTCTAGTAGGAGGGCCTAACTCTTGTCTCGCAGAGGGTAAAAGCAGCAGACATGAGCACTGACTGTATGCCAGGCACTGGGTTGGGTTGTGTGCATGGATCCTCTCACTTCATCCCACTGATGGCAGGAAGCAGCTTTTTACAGACAAGAATATAGACGTTTCCCGGGGCAAAGTGACTTATCCAGCTTCATTCACTCTTTTCATCGCAGCTTCCACATCAAAATCTAGAAAATCACAACTCATTTTCTCCTGATATAGACTAGCCACTGGATTCAAGGAGACTGAATTTGTCAGGCACCTCACAGATAACAGCAAAGGCAGTTCAGAGTTTTCATTCTTCAAAGTTTACTGCAACACCCTATGGAATGTAGCTCGGAAATGAGTTTAACCTTTTTACGCTCAAAATCAAGAGAGCAAAGCAAGCCCCATAAAAAGTTTGATCACATCAAGATCACAGTGGTCCATAGTGCTCTGGGTCAGCTGCCAGCCCTTAGCTGGCATCTGGAACTTTCTCCATCAAGGAACACACTTCACTCTGCTCTAAGGCTATAAAACTTAGGAATTTTGTGTGGGGGCAGGAACAGTTGCAAGAAACCCTGAGTCACTGTTATCCTTTTTCCATCCACTGGTTGATTATGATCTGATTTTGGATTAGTCCTTCTCCATTTTATGGAGGAAAATTGAACTTCCAGAGGCTAAAATGACTGTCTCCAACTCCTTGGTTTCTTCCACATTGTGTTTAGGGGAAGAAAAAGAAGACAAAGCAAAAACAAAAGCCAGGCGCCACAGGTGTTAGGTTGCATAACAATAGGTGTTAAGGTGACTACCTGCCAGAACTCTGAGAGCTGGGATATGTGGAAAGCAGCCTTCTCTGGACTTGTCTGCTGAAGTGGCACTCTAGGAAGCCAGCCACCCCAACCCAGGCCGAGAAGAGACGTGTTTGCAAAACTAACAGAACAGGTAGCAGTGCCAAAGGGAGGAGCCTGCTCTGTGCTGGCCCATCCTGCCCGTCATCCACTCAGCCTGGAACACCACCACCAGTCTGGAAGTATCTTACACACTAGATTAAGGTGACCAGATTTTAACATTGGTAAAGCGGGACACCATTGACCAGGGGGAGGGGGGTTCTTGATGAAAAATTTGGTCTATCTCCCGCCGTTCCCTAGCTTGTTGTGCATTCTTTCCAAACATTGGGACTTTTTTAAAACGCCGCAGGACGCGGGACAAATTATTAAAAATCGGGACTGTTCCGCCAAAAGTGGGAACGTCTGGTCACCTTACACTAGATGCTTCTCTCTGCCCCAATGCCACCATCAAATAGAGATCCTTACCTGCAGCCTCCTTCTTAGCTATGGGGATACATTATTGCCCTGAGGACTTTGTCCTCTTCTTACAGATGGCAATTTACACTTTCATGGGAGACTTTGTAAATAATGTTTTTAAAAGAGGGTTGAAAGGTGAAGTTTATGTTCAGATGTGGCAGAATGGGATGGGGGAGGAGGTAGGGCAAACAACCTGGCAGGTAACACAAGGGGGAGAGAGAAAGGAAGAGGGAGGAGGGAGGGAGAGAAAGGGGGGGGAGGGGGGAGAGAGAGGGGAAGAGGGAGGAGGGAGAGAGAGAAAGGA
>PVKE010018307.1:0-29715 GCA_004027555.1 Craseonycteris thonglongyai | reverse complement strand
GACAGAGAGACAGAGAGAAGGGGGAGGGCCCAGAGCAGTCTCCATAGTTGACATTAGTGTTCCATATAGTTTCACTCCACAGGTGGGCACAGGGCTGTGCAGGGCATGTGGGTCCGCATGGGCCGGGGCCGGGACTCGATCCTCGGTCCCCGGGGCTTCAAAGCGAGCGCTTAACCCGCTGAGCCATCCCAGCTTTCCCCAGATAGTTGTTTTTAATGTAAGTATGTCCTGTGCGTTCGTTGAGACATACTAAAGTAATTACTAGTTATCGGTCAGGAATTAAAATGTAACTGGTCACCTTGTATTTTTATTTGCTAAATGTGTTTAGCAAATACCCCACATTTAGAGGAATTCGCATTCTCTAGCATGGGATGCCTGTGAGCTTGAGTGTTCTCGGAACGGAGGCTATTGCTACGGGATCCGAACTCCTTGCAGGTGGACGGAGGACCCGCGTGGACCCTGCCTGCCTGTTTGTGTCGTCCGCTGGCCGCCCCCGCCCCGCCCCCGAGCCTCTGTGTTGCCTGAGACCATGTTGCATTTTTGGATGCGATGCTGTCTGTTGGGCTTTGATGCTTTGCAACTCGTGCAGCCAAAGCGGAAGCCACGTGGCTGCCCACAGGGTCAAGACACCCAAGAAGAGGCCATGGCACTCACTGTCAACTCGGGGCGTGAGCTCACCCATTCTCTCGCCCGTCTTGTTTCTGTCTCCAAACTCCCTCCAAGTGTGAGGTGTGCCGATAACTCAGTCACGAGCAGACATTGCAGACATGATTACTGCAAACTTCCTTTCTAGAAAAAAAGCTCACGAATGCACATTAGGACCCAGCAGGCTGAACCGCCAGCTGCAGCATCCACAATCCACTGTGTCCACTGCCCCACATGGGAGCAGACCCAGCGCTGCAAGTTCTCTCTTCCAAACACAAGTCCGTGGGTTCCCAACCGAGGTCACACTTCATGTTCTGTTTAAGAATCTCCCCGTCCTTAAAGAATTTAATTAGTTTAATGTGAGGAGAGCACCGGTGTTGAATAACATGAGGTGCCCAACATCAAGAAATGAAAGCTATTGATTAAAACTATATACCCTCTTTCATTTCCTTATTTACACTTACGTATAAATGAGGGTGATATACAGTGAAGGTCAGTTACACAGAGTCATTAAGTAAAAATCACATAAGACCATTGCTTTGACGGAGAGACCACAGGTGCCCATGGAGATAACTTTCCTTTGAATATAATGTTTAACAGTTTAGGTTTTATTTATAGCATCGATTTCAAATGTGTAAACACCGAAACAATAACTTGTTGTAAGTATAAAATAAGGGAATTGGAAATAGACTAATATAAGAAACATTTTACATTTTGAAAAGGTGTGGCTTATAAGGTAAACACATAAATTCATTGAGCAGGTACTTCTGAGCCCCCTTAACTTCTGTTAAGGAAATTAATTTTTGTCTTTATTTCTACCAGAATTAATAGAATTGCTGTAGCTTTATAAGACATAGAAACAGAATAAAGATTTGAGGTTTTCTTTTTAACAGTTAGAGGGTCTTAGCTTCATCTATTTAGAGACAGGTTTTAGGTGACAGAAAACAAGTTAGAAAGCATGATTACCACACACCCAAAGTCTGAAGGCAAATACTGCTGTTCTGATAATAAGTCACTTATTTTATAAAACAGAGTTTTATGCACATACATTTCCTTTATAAAAGTCAAGTTATGTCATCAGAAAATTAGGCCATTGGAGGATAAATGCATCATCGGTAAAGAGAAAATCACAGTAGATGTCCAGTTTAATACCTTCAAAGTCAACTTCATTTGCAATGCACATCTCATAACTATGAGGAATGCAGTCTCTGAATACTGGGGGAAAAGCCTGCAGTTCACCTTGAATCTCCTAGATTTAAGGGTCTCTTGTGCAAAGAATCAGAAGAAATTATCCCCTGGTGTTGTTCAGAAGTATCCAGTTAGAGAACCGACTTGTGTGGAGCGGTTGACTGTACTTGGTTGAAGTCAGCCTTGTTTTCTAGAATGGGTGTGGTGACTAAAAGTAATAACTTTCAGGCCAGTACCTGGCTCCTGTGTAACTGTGAAACTATTTGAATGAATGAACCTCTGCCTTGTTCAGCACTAAATGTGGTTTTTAAACGTGCTGATTAAAAAGAAACCCGATCTGTGAGATTAGGTCAGTCCTTAACAGGTCTTCCGAAGAGAAAATCCCCTTCCGTCTGTCACCCTCCGGCTGCAGCTTCCATTACCATCTCCTGATAAGCGTGCACCTCGATGGGCACAAAGACACGTGAGCAGTGACCTGCTGCCCCCTGCTGCCCACCCCAACGGACGGGGCTGTTGGCAGGCACTTGGCTCACTCAGTCCTTCCCTCAAATAGCCGTCTAATTAAATACGCTCATTAATAGCAAGCAGGGCAGGCCAGATTTCATGTACAAATAGCCACTGTCTCGTCTCATGAGGCAAAGATCATAAGTAAAATAATAGTTTATTTCAGAAATAAACTTAGAATTCTGGAAAGGAGGGACAGGTATGGTGCCAAGGACGAGACTTTTGTAAGGTATCGACTTGATCTTCAGCCTCTAGAATTTCATTAGCATGAGATCCAGTTGTAATCACACAGCTGAGTGACGAGTGGACGGTCGCTTCCCATCACTGCAGGGCAGCCTGGGTGTCAGGTAAGTGCACCCGTTTGTTATGGGTAGAAAGAGAGAAGGTCTGTGATGCTTAAGAGTATGGAGAAGGTACAAAACTATCTTTCCAGAGGGAACAGTCATGAAATGATGGCGCCTCTCCATAGACTGCTCGACCCCTCGGCCGCGTGGCTGAAGGTCACAGGGCAGGTGCTGCTGGCCGCTCCTGACTCTTGCCCTTTGTCTTGCAGCGTGGGGAGACGGCGCTGCACATGGCCGCGCGGGCCGGGCAGGCCGAGGTGGTGCGGTGCCTCCTGCGGAACGGGGCCCTTGTGGACGCCAGAGCCAGGGTAGGTGCCTGCCGGGCCTCACGGGGTGGCCGTGGCCCGGAACCGGAAGGGCTGCTGGCAGTCGGCGTGGGTCAAGGGTCATCGCTGCCCCCACACACCCCCCCCCCACTCACCGTAGACACGGAGATCCCGTCACACTCTGTGGGGGGGACACCACCGGGCACCGGGGTCTGCACGGCAGCCGCACGCAGCTCCGCTGTTCGGCTGTAGTTCTCCCCCTTCCCATGTTCCCTCCTCTGTGTCTCAGACCGAGTTGGCTCATCCGCGGCGGTGTCAGCCTCCTGGCCTACGAGAGTCACTTGTCCTGTTAGTGTCCGCGGCCGTCCCCTGCTTGTCTTTCTGTACAATGTCCAGGCCGATACATGTCCTTAGAATGCAGGTCCTGGTTTAGCAGCTGAGCAACTCTGGACAATCCCAGCGAACTCACTGAATTCCTCTTCACCTCCCTTCTGTGGGACGCGGTCTCATTACACGTCTGCGTGCCGTCCTTTCCGTCCTGTTCTAAGGACGGGGCCACGCGCGCCTCGCACACGAAGGCAGCCTGTGTGGCAAAGCTTCGCGACATTCCGGTTCCGTTGCTCCAATAATTGTATCGTTACTTATTTTTACTTGGCAACCCGGACACTCGCACTTCCTGTGGCTCCCTCTTTACTGCTTTTCCCTTATAACTTTAAGGCAGCTCTTCCCAGACCCATTGTATCTTGTCCTCTGGGTCTCAGCCCCGGAAGCTGGCCCGGCTTCCTCTTCATGTCACTATGACGTGCCCTTGGGCCGATTGAGAAGAGAGCCCTCTTTTCATCACCGAAGTGACACACAGTCTTTTCACAAGACAGTGCTTTGGTCTGGTTCTCGTAACACAAACCCTTTTCCTGACTACACAATTAGGGTCAGGTAGTTCCCTGAGCCTCCTCAAAGGCATCCTCAGGCCTCCTACGGGTACATCCTGTGCGTGTCTTTAAATGGAAGCCGTTGGCTGGTAATCAACCCCACTCCCTTCTCGTCAGAGTCCCTTTTCATCCCCGAAGTCCTGGGTACAAGTCCTGGACCTGTCTGCTGCGCTTCCTGAGGCACTTACAAGAGTTAGCGCACAATGTCTCCTTTATCCACCATCTCCCCTGGAAGAAACGACCAGCGTTTTTGTCCTTGGCTTGCTGAGTGGAATAAGAACAAAGTTTTCCCAGCATTCCTCATTTGTTTTCTCTTGATACGGTTCCCAGAACAAATAATTGTCCCTTAGTGAAAGTTTTTGGATGAGAATCTAGGTCTTAGGACTTCTGGATTAGATTTCTTTCTTATTCGGAGCCATGAGTTGGTTTATATTTAAACCTGAGTGAGGGCTGAAACCTTAATGAGCTGGGAAGCATTTTGGTGTGCCTAGAAAACAGTGACCAAGTTCACGGACGTTCATACTTTTAAAAAATCTAAGGAAGACTTGTGATCAAAGAGGTCGCCTCTCTAGCCAAACACAGAAGGAACCGTGGTCAGAGCATTAGTGACTTCCTTTGGCTCCAGGGTCCCTAGAGGTTCTGAGAGGAGATCATGACTCACTTGTGAGTCCTATATGCGGGGGGCCCGCGCGTCCGGTGCTGATGTCCTACCTGCGTGTCCGGTGCTGACGTCCTACCTGCGCGTCCGGTGCTGACGTCCTGCTTGACTTGCAGGAGGAGCAGACGCCCCTGCACATTGCCTCCCGCCTCGGTAAGACCGAAATCGTCCAGCTGCTCCTGCAACACATGGCGCACCCCGACGCGGCCACCACCAACGGGTACACGCCGCTCCACATCTCGGCCCGGGAAGGCCAGGTGGACGTGGCCTCTGTCCTCCTAGAAGCCGGGGCCGCCCACTCCTTAGCCACCAAGGTAAGGGGAGTCCCCACAGGGCCCCTGCTCTGCTCTGCGGTGAAGGCCGGCCACAGGGCCCACCTCCAGCCGACTCCTTCCTCCTCAATGATTTCAGACTCACTTTCTAAGTGGTTGGAGGGGCTTGTGAGGTTTCACATCAGATCTGCAGCTGGGGTGCTGGATTTCTTCTGCGTAAATGCCTGTCTAGGTTCAACTGAGACGGTCCCCACGAAGCAAGGGCTGCCTCCGCGTCCCTTCTCACTGTAAAGTCTAGCACCTGTCCCCAAGCGGGAGGGAGGAACACTCTCAGACGTGCCCAGAGGAGGCCGTTGCGTTGGATGGCGGTGTAGCCTCTACAGCGAGCGTGTCCAGTCCAGGACGGCTCCGCATGTGGCCCGACACAAACTCGTAAACTTCCTTAAAACAGTGTGAGATACTTTTGTGATTTTTTTTTTTTTTTTAGTTTATCCGCTATCATGAGTGTTAGTGTATTTCATGTGTGACCAAAGACAGCTCTTACAGTGTGACTCAGGGAAGCCACAAGTCTGGACGCTGCTGCCGAGGGTTTTGGTGGCGTCTGGAAGCGCTGTTGCTGCTTCTTGCACTTTTCCCGCTCTGGTAGCAGCCGTCACCGCTCTCTGCCTGCCGGTCGATACCAGCCTCACGCCTGCCTGGGTGTTACAGGGTCTCACAGAGCTGCGCTGCAGAATCACTCCTGGTGGTGATGGTGGTTGTCATCCAACAGAGGACACACCAGCCTGAGTTTTACTCAGTTTTCTCCCCACGTGTCACATTTCCATTTGAAATTCCCTGTTTGGATGTGGCTGAGAAGAAAACGTGAACACACTCAGCTAAGTGTGACCTGGGTCTGGGCTTGTGGGGAGGATACGGCTGAGACCAGGCTAAACCCACGACATGTGAGCTGCCCGCGGGCACCCCGTGGTTCAGACCCTTTCCTGCTTGCTGCTGATGAGGCGGCAGCCCCTGGTTGGAATCTGCGGTGAGAATGGATGTATTGGCACCCCCAGCGGCAGCGGCAGCAGCCCGCTAGCGCCAGCTGATCTGGCTGCCAGTGGCCATAAAACACGCTCCAGTGTGAGGAGCTGGTAACTACCCAAGTGCTGAAATCGGAAGGGTAGAAAGTTTTAAAAATCATTGTCAAAAAAATCAGAAGCTGGGATGCCAGGATGGCTCAACGGGTTGAGCGCTTGTCTTGCAACTGCGAGATCTGGGGATCAGTTCCCAGCCCCAGCCCTGTGCAAACCCATATGCTGAACTGGATGGGGGTGAAGGCGCTCGCCTTCCATGCAGGAGGCCCCCGCCCAGTTCAGTTCTGCCCCACACGGCCCCACCTCCACCTGTGTGGAATGAAACCACGTCACAACTGATGACGTACAACTATGGAGACGGCTCTGGGCCCTCCCCCTTCCCTCTGTCTCTCATCTTCTCTCAAACAATAAAACCTTTTTAAAAAATCAGAAAGATGGGACACTGGGATGGCTCAGTGGGTGGAGCGCTTGCTTTGCAGCCGTGGGGACCGAGGATCGGATCCCGGCCTGGCCCGTGTGGACCCATATGCTGAACTGGGGTGAGCTTCCCATGTGGGAGGCCCCCAGTTTGATTCTTGCCCCCCAGTTGGACCCCTGGGTCAAGGGGGCGCACCTCCCATGTGGGAGGCCCCCAGCCCAGTTCCCACCCTGCGCGGCCCCTGCCCACCTGTGTGGAATGACACCATGTGGAAAACTGATGACGTACAACTATGGAGACGGCTCTGGGCCCTCCCCCTTCTCTCTGTCTCTCTCTGCCTCTGTCCCTGTCAAAAACAATAAAATAAATGTAAAAAAAAAATTGGAAAGTAGGCAACAAACAGATATTATAGGGATAGTCACAGTAACGTTCTGGGACAAGTCGATGGCGTTCAGATATGTGAAGTACAGGATTAGAAAACAGCCCCTCACCTCCCAGAGCCTTTTAGGATTTCAAACTGTATCTGAAGCAGCAGCGCGTGAGGAGCGCCAGGCAGGAGGGTGGGTTGCGCAGGAAATGCCGGGGGGTGCGTGGCATCCCCGGGGACCCCGCGGGGGAGGGGAGGGGGCTCCACATGCTTTCACCCCCATTTTGTGATTCTACAGTAAAAAGTCTAATAGTTTCCAGACTTACAAAGGGCGGGATTTTAAGGAGGAGTTTATTTTATTTATCCTCCTCTCCACGCGCTTTGTCTCAAAGAACGTCAGCCCAGCATCACCCAGTCCGGGCGTTGAGTGGATGGAGGACAGTGTTAACAGCAACTGATGGTTTAAGAACAATGAGATGCTGTGTGTCCCACACTTGGGAACAGCAGGGCTCTCCCTCCTGTAAGAAGTTATTATCGCAAATGTCCAAAAAGAAGCGAAAAGGCAGGCGGCACCCGGTGGGCGGGCAGCCCTGTGTGGTGCTGCTTCCAGGCGGATTCCGTGCTCTGCCCCCTCGCCCACCTGACCCGGGTGCACCTGCCTGTGGTTTACAGCCTCCGCCCGGTGGTGCCTGCAGAGTGTGTGGGGCACACTGGCCCGCAGGGCGGAGTCGTGCAGGCCGGGCGTCCGTGACCCGGTGGACACACGGAGGCCACCAGGAGCCCACACGGAACCATCCCCAGCCGTGTGGGGAGAGTGGTCTCAGCCCATCTGCCGGGCCCGAGAATACGCACCGTGCGGCTTGCAGCTGCAGCCGCAGCGTCTCCCCCCATGACAGCCCTGCCTTCACCCCCAAAGATCCATGGTTTAAAATTTATCGCACAGGAAACATTACATACAGGTCATCCTATATATTTAACATTAGGATTGCAGACCACTTCTATTTAGCAATGGCTCCAAGGGCAGTCTTTAGAGTTTATTTTCACATGATTATGTAAAATTAAATGAATGCCTCAGCAAGCCGCACATTTTTTTCTTCCAAAAGGGAAATGGGTTCAAAGACCCTCAGAGCTGAGGGGTGTTTGAAAGTCTGGGGTCCGAGAGCTCGACCCCGGGCCTGCTTCTGCCGGGAGCAATGAGCGGTGCATGTATATAAATTAAATGCTGTTTTTCCCCATGGCCATTGAGATACGCTAATGTTTCCATGAAGAGATTCGGAATTCAGGTCTCATAAGAGTTGGCGGGAAGGAGCCATTTTGCGGACACGGGTGGCGTTTGTAAACCACCGCCCACAAAGCCACGTTTCAGCCTCCAGGCTCTTGCAGTGCAGGTGCTTTGGTGCTGGGGGTCCAGCGCAGCCCCCCGGGGCCGCCTTCCGTCCTCGTCCCCGTGCGCGCGGGTGGCAGGTGGCGGCCTGGGCCGCGTGACCGCAGCGCCCTGCCCTGTCCGGCCTTTCAGAAGGGCTTCGCACCCCTGCACGTGGCCGCCAAGTACGGGAGCCTGGACGTGGCCAAGCTGCTGCTGCAGCGGCGCGCAGCCGCCGACGCCGCGGGGAAGGTACGGGCTGCGCGGGACGGCGGGCGGCTGGGGCTCCAATGGGCGCCGCGTGCGCGCGCGACGTGCGCACGTGACCTGTGCGTGTGACCTGCATGTGTGACCTGTGCGTGTGACCTGAGCGTGTGACCTGTGCGTGTGACCTGCGTGCATGCCCTGCATGCGTGACCTGTGCCCGCAGCGACCTGCGTGTGTGACCTGCGCACATGACTTGCGTGTGTGACCTGCATGTGTGACTGTGTGTGACCTGCGCGCATGACCTGCGTGCATGCTCTGTGATGTATTTTATGCATGTCAATAAAGGAATGACCTGTTCTTGTTCTACAGAGAATGGAAATTGGAAGTCAAACACCCTTGTATTCCAAAATAGGGTCTCAAACATTTTGTAATTTTCATTTAAATTTTAGGATGCTTGGAGCTATTAGTTAATCTATCTTCCAATACACTGTTTAATATAGCACTAAATAAATGATGCAAGTTGTCAATGGATGAGTGATCAACTAATAGCTCTGCTAGTAATTGATTTATTTTTCTTCAATAAAGTTGCATAAACCAAAAAAAAACCAAAAAAAAACCTACGCATGTGACCTGTGCGTGTGACCTGCATGTGTGACCTGTGTGTGTGACCTGCGTGCATGCTCTTTGACTTGCACGTGTGATCTACGCGTGTGACCTGCATGCATGCTCTGTGTGACCACGCGTGACCTGTGTGCATGCTCTGTGTGACCCGCGCGCATGACCTGTGTGTATGATCTGTGCGTGTGACCTGCGTGCATGCTCTGTGTGTGATCTGCCCACGTGACCTGCATGCGTGACCTGCTTGCATGCTGTGTGACCGCGCATGACCTGCTTGCATGCTGTGTGACCGCGTGTGACCTGCGTGCGTGACCTGCGTGCATGACCTGCGTGCATGCTCTGTGTGACCTGCGCGCGTGACCTGCGTGTATGATCTGTGCGCGTGACCTACGTGTGTGACCGTGCGTGCTGTGTGCGTGACCTGTGCCCGCAGCGACCTGCATGTGTGACCTGGGTGTGTGACCTGCGTGCGTGTCCTGTGCCTATGACCTGCGTGCATGCCCTGTGCGTGTGACCTGTGCCCGTGACCTGCACACATGCATAGCGGCTCCAGTGGGCGTGCGCGTCCCCTAGAACCCGGGGCTCCCGGTGCGACAGGGACGTGACTCGCACGGAGCACGTCGGGGGTGCGGGTGGCGCCGGCATGGCCCAGCCGGTCACTTTCCAGGCTGGTGACGGTCCCCGCCGCCCGTGACACCGCCCCTCGCCCCTCGCAGAATGGCCTGACCCCACTGCACGTCGCCGCGCATTACGACAATCAGCAGGTGGCGCTGCTGCTGCTGGAGAAGCGCGCGTCCCCTCACGCCGCCGCCAAGGTGAGCCCCGCCCGGCCTGCGGGCGCCCGACCTGCAGCCCCACGTCCTGCACCTGCAGCCCCGCGTCCTGCGCCTGCAGCTCCGCGTGTGTCCTGCGCCTGCAGCCCCGCGTCCTGCGCCTGCAGCCCCGCGTGTCCTGCGCCTGCAGCCCCGCGTCCTGCGCCTGCAGCCCCGTCCCCAGCGAGGCTGGCGGTGTAGACACGGGGGTCCGCGCTGGCACGGGGCGGGAGGGGCAGGTGGGCGTGGAAGAGACGATGGAAGGGAGGAAACCAGAGGCCACCGGGAGCCTCGGGGGCCGCACCCTGTCGTAGCAGGAACGGGCACCTGTGACCTTGGTCGCAGGTGTTTGGGTGGAATTGGGAACTTGTGACGGGAAACCATCTGGCTTTGCCGTGAACGCACCTTTATGTCTCGTGCGGATCAGAGATGCGCACGTCCTTCGCCAAGCTGTCGCACTGACGGCGTGTGTCTGTCTGGTTCTGCTTCTTTCTCCACAGAACGGCTATACGCCCTTACACATTGCTGCCAAGAAGAACCAGATGCAGATAGCATCCACGCTGCTGAGCTACGGCGCAGAGGCCACCGCGGTGACGCAGCAGGGCGTGACCCCACTCCACCTGGCCTCCCAGGAGGGCCACGCGGACATGGTCACCTTGCTGCTGGACAAGGGCGCCAACGTCCACATGTCGACCAAGGTAGTCCGGCTTCGCCTCTCGTTTTTATCTGGATGAGCGTCAACGAAAACCCGTCTGACTTAACTTGGGACAGAGAGGGGTCCCGTACTGAGAGGAAGCCGCCATGGCTTGTGGGATTCAAGGACAGCCTCCCGAGGGCCTGGCGGACCCCAGGAAGCAGGGCTACCATCACTGCTGGGCAGGTGGGCAGGTGGGGTCCCCAGGGCCTGCGGGTCCCAAGTCCCAGCTCCAGAGAGAGAGGTGACAGTTCCATCCGGGGTGTGGCCCAGACCGCTGCTCTGATCTGCCCGATTCCCTCTGCAGCCCCTGGGCCTCAGGCGGCCGAGGGGCCGGGGGCAGGGATGCAGGCGGGTACGGATGGATTGGGGCGCACCTCGGCCTGGCGTGCGTGGGGGCGGTGCTCGGAGACCTGGGTCCTGAGGACAGCACCTCCGTACCTCAGACGTTTCCCGAGGACGGCCTCTGTGACGTGCATGCTGACTGTAACGACGAGACGGCAACACACGTCCTCCGCGAAGTCGTAGGAACGCGCAGGGCTCGCCTGCGGTGTCCGCTGCGGTTTCCGGGGCGGGGCTGCGAGTCCCCGGTTCTGTGCAGGACGTGGGGTCACAGGCGGCCTGGGGTGGCGAGGTTCCTTCCTCAGAGTGGCCTTGGCCCTTCTCCCCACAGAGCGGACTCACGGCCTTACACCTCGCAGCCCAGGAAGATAAAGTGAGCGTGGCGGGTATTCTCACTGAGCACGGGGCTGACCAGGATGCCCACACCAAGGTACTCTCACCACCGTGGTGGCCCCTGCAGGTCACCCCAAGTCCAGGTCCCCCCAAGAGTCCACTGAATCAGCCACGACTGCTGCTCTCGGGCCAGTGCTGGACTCCAGGCTTGGGGGCAGCACGGGGTCAGGGCCGGTCCAGGGAGACCCCCCTGTGCAGCGGCAGCCCCACCCCATCTGGTCAGCATGATGCGCCCCCTGCCCGCGGCGGGTGGCTTTCCTCAGGCCACCGAGCTGCGTGTCTCCCCATGTCCTCCCCGTTCTCCTCCGTCTTCCCACGTCTGGTCCTGCCCCCGCGGCTCTCAGCTCCTCAGCAGCGCGAGCCACGCACGTCAGCGCCCTTTGCTGGCACAAGGCCCCTGTTCCCACGTGGGCATCCCAGGACACGCCCCCTCTGCTGAGGGCTGTCTGTACAGCCAGCGAGGACCCCCTGTGCCACGCAGCCCCTCTCCCCGCGAGGGCTGCCTCCCCACTCACCCGCGCGCTCTCTCTTGCAGCTGGGTTACACGCCTTTAATTGTGGCCTGTCATTATGGAAACGTGAAAATGGTCAACTTTCTGCTGAAGCAGGGAGCAAACGTGAACGCAAAAACCAAGGTACGTCCTCGCTCTGATGCCGTTTCCGTCAGCAGGAAGGGTGAGCCGTGCGGGTGCCTCCACTCACGTGGGGAACGTGCCCGTCCTCCTGGCTCTGGGGGAAGGTCTTTGCACGCGAGTGAGCAATGTCCCATGTCCTGTCCCCCCCATCCTGCTCGGTGCGATGCCGTTTGTGCAGCTGCCTCAGGCCTGTTCTAGAGCCTTACGGCCTCTCGAAAGCAGAGTGACTGAGGAGAAACCACTTACCTCCTTCCTGAGGCGCCCAGAGCGGCCTTGAGGGGCCGGTGGGGGCTCGCTGGTCGGAGCCCTCAGGGCTCCCCTGAGCCACCTCCGTCCCCCTTCCTGGGAACAGATCCCTGTGGTGGACCTGAGCCCTCGCAAGCCGCCCTCAGCCGACCGGTGTCCCGCGCTGATGGCAGCTGCTTAGTCAGGAGCTCATCTGCTGAGGGACCCCAGCTGCGGGCAGGGTGCCCAGGGGGCTGTGCTCGTGGGGACGGGGGGACATGGTGGAGGCTGACCCGCTTCTCCTTCCTGCTCCTGTGTGCCGGGCACCCCAGAACGGATACACGCCTCTGCACCAGGCCGCCCAGCAGGGCCACACGCACGTCATCAACAGCCTGCTGCAGCACGGGGCCCGGCCAGACGCCACCACTGCGGTAAGGCCCCGCCAGCCCGCCCACGGCTGCCCCGGCGACGTCCCGTGTGCTGTCCTCACCCCCCGCCCCGCACACGGCTGCCCTGGCGACGTCCCGTGTGCCGTCCTCACCCCCTGCCCCGCACATGGCTGCCCCGGTGACATCCCGTGTGCTGTCCTCACCCCCCACCCCGCACACGGCTGCTCACTAGGCCCCTGTGTGGGGAGCTCGCGGTGCCATCAGCCCGGCTCTCCCTGGGCAGCCGTGAGCACATGTGGCACCTGCCAGGAGTCTGGGCCGTGGCTTCCAGAGCGCTGCGGGTGTGGGCAGCGACAGCCCAGGGGTTAAAGCCTCAAGGGCTGCTTGTTGGGAAGAGCCGGGCGCAGCTTGTTGCGTTGCCATGGCGACCCTGGCTGAGTCCAGGGACGTCCCGGAGACAGTCAGATGTGCAGGGAGCTCCGGACGCGCTCAGCCGCGCTCAGCCGCGCTCCTTCCTGTCCCGCAGAACGGCAATACTGCCCTGGCCATCGCCAAGCGTCTGGGCTACATCTCTGTGGTCGACACCCTGAAGGTCGTGACGGAGGAGGTCACCACCACCACCACGGTGAGTCCCCGGCCCCCGGCCCCCACTCTGCGTGCGCTCACAGATGCCAGTTCAGTGACTGACACACAACCGGGGGTTCCTGTAGTTCCACGGAGCCCCCTGGAGCGTGTGCCTTCCAGCTCCTTCCTCTGTGCCCCGCGGCCTGCACGGCACTGGGAGACCCCTCCCCGCCCTTCCAGGCTGGCCCCGGGCTTTCTGGGGGGAACACTTTCTCCTCCTCTACTTTTGATCGCTGTTTATCCTTCAGAAACGAAACTGAATGTGCTTCGTGCGTCAGAAAGCTCTGTGTCTTTTTTTTTAAGATTTATTTATTGTTTTTGACAGAGAGAGAGATAACAGTCAGAGACAGAGAGAAGGGGGAGGGCCCAGAGCAGTCTCCATAGTTGCACATCATTGGTTTCTCCACATAGTTTCATTCCACAGGTGGGCAGGGCTGCACAGGGCAGGGACTGTGCTGGGGTCTCACTCCGGTGAGAACTGAACTTGGGGAACTCCACAGTTCAGCGTATGGGTCCACACGGGCCGGGGCCGGGATTCGATCCTCAGTCCCCAGGGCTGCAAAGTGAGCGCTTAACCCACTGAGCCATCCCGGCCTCCCCAGCTCTGTGTCTTGACAGAGCTGACACTTAAAGTGTAAAGTCCTCACCATGTGGACAGGATTGGTGGCTCTTAGGAGGACGGTGACGGTCACCGGCCTTTGCAGGGGAGGGGCCTGCAGACAGTGACAGGCCCCCGTGCCCTGTGCCCTCAGTGGGCCGTGTGGCACCGCCCCCGAGCTGTTCTCTGCGTTTGCTGGTTTGCCGACTTCTCCCCGGAGCATGAACTCTGAGAACAGCTGCTTTTGAATTCTGTTGCAGAAGTAGAGACGGGGTCCTAAATCGGCAGCCGGAGGGGGTTCCGTGTGGGGTCCAGTAGGGGCCCAGGCCGGGGTGGGGCGCAGCCTCGTGAGCACCGTGAGGGGGAGGGCGAGCTGGGTGCCGCAGGCCCCGCGAGCGCGCTGGGTTTGGCGTGGAGATTTGAGCGATGGCCACAGCGATCCGTTCGAACGGAGCGACCGCGTTTAGGTGGGAGTGTCGCTCGGCTTGTTTCCTCCGGCCTTGGGCCAGTGTGCTGCGGTGTTTCTAAAGATCCAAAGCGGAGCTTCTCCAGCCAGTTCTGCAGAGGACAAGTCTGGCCAGTCCCTAGGGCTGACGTCTGAGCCGCCCTGTGGCTGAGTCTCTTTCACTTTGTGGTTCCACGGCTCCTTGTCCCAGCGGGTCGGTACCGGGGACCTGCAGCTGCGTGTCTGTATTTGGCATCTTTGACGCCATGCGCACGTCACCCGTGATGGACACCTCAGCAGTCAGGAGTCACAATGGCGGTCACTCTGGCCCTGTGTGCACGTTTCATCCAGTCTCCACTGGGTGGCGAGCTTGCACCCTCTTTGGCGTCTGACCTGCTTCTTGCCCACGGGGTTCACTGGGCCCTCGGCATTTATTGGCTTGCTGGGCGCTGTTCTGAAGAGTCATGGGGAGGGTACTTGTCTCCACCAGCAGCTCCCCGTGCGGTGGGGGTGGAGTGACACTTCAGTTCTGTAAGAAAATCGATTCTTCAACATGCACGAAGCCGTAGCACTCACATGTCCACTTTCTAATAGATCTCGGCCCGTAAACGTGACTGAGTGGAGCGCTAGCGACACAGGTCACACGTGTAAGGAGGGCAAGCATTTCTCCCCGCCGTTCCTCAGGTTCACGGCTCCCCTGTCAGAAGTGAGGCCCACTTTCAGGCCCCCACAGCCTGCTCCAGGGCTGACGTCCCGGTGGGCTTATCCCCTTTTCTGCTGACTTCCTCTCCACGCTGCTGACCTGAAGGTTGTTCCAGCAAACATGGGAGGGGACAGCGCTTCCACCTCAGCTGGGATGGGAGAAGCCAGGGCCTGCTCAGCAAGTCTTCGGGGAGGGTGCTGGCTACATGTTCCGATGAGCCGGTCTTCACGGCCTTCCTCTCCTACAGTCGAGTCCTTCGCTTGGAACTGCAAGTTCTCGTGTGAAATAGGTTAGAACCGGGAAGAGGAGCTTACTCCTCTCTACTGTGTGCGTCGTCTTACTTCAGACGTCCTCTCTGGGAAAAGGTTTTCACCGCTCTTTCCCCACACAGTGTCACCGCGATGCTAACGGCAACACCTGTATTTGTTAATCATAGACGTGCCAGGCGTTGAGGGTGGGTCTACACTCAGGCTCAGTCAGGTTCCAAAGTCCACGGTCCTCACGCTCGGACGTAACTGAGCTTGGCTTTGCTAAAAGTAGCTTGACAGGAATTTTGTGAAAGAAAGCTTTTCACCTAATTTTAAATTTTGAAAGAGCACCACGCTTTTTTCTGGTGCGTTTGGGAAGAACAGAGTTGGTGCTGGGGCCCTTGCAGGCTAATTCCGGCAGCTCATGTGGCGAAGCCTGAAAACCTGGGCAGCTGCTTACTGTGCTTCAGGGGCTGCAGTGGAGATTTCACTCTTACTTCAAGAGATTAGGTTTTCATGCAGTTCCAGCCTGCCAGCTGGCACATGTACTACATTGTCGGTGCGGAAACTGGACATACGACGAACTTGAGGCTCGGCTGTGAAGAAGTCATATTTAATGTCGGGAGACTTGGATTTTCATTGTGTCTCCGTGGCTATGCCTGACCTGCAGGGGCACCGATGTCTCCCAGGGGCCGGGATGGATGCGCCGCTCAGAGGCCCCTCACATCCCCAGTGGGTCTAATACTGAATTTGAACAGAAGTAATATTTCATGGCAGCTAACGTTTACCAAGCACTATTCTTAGCGCTGTGATGAATATCGTGTCATTTCACCCCGTAAAAATTTCATGGGCAGTAGCAGTATTGTCCCCATCTCACAGATGAAGTCACTGAGGCACAGAGCCCTGAGGGGACTTGCGAGGCCTCGCAGCTCATCAGGAAGGGGTTAGGATTTGAGCCCAGGAAGCCAGAGCCCACGCCATCCCCTGTGCCCCCGGCGTGGCGGTGGCTGCGGGGCCGTGGGTGCGGGGTGGGCGCCGGTCGGTGACACTCCGTGAGGTCGGCTGCTCAGGTTGATGCCCGGTGTGACCCCCTCGGGGGTTCTTCTGATCCTCCGTCAGGTTTCCTTTCTGACTTGAGCATGTTTCTCTTTTCAGACTATCACTGAGAAACACAAGCTGAATGTTCCTGAGACGATGACCGAGGTTCTCGATGTTTCTGATGAAGAGGGTGAGGCTCTGACTCAGCCCTGCTCGGTGTGTCCCGGCCGCTGCTGCGTCCTTGCCCTGCGCTGCTCCGTGGGCTGCAGGGCCGCCGTCCCTGTGCTCAGGACGTGGACTCGGCCTTTGGGGGAAGGAGGTTCCTGATGAGTGTATTTCACCTGCGTTCTCTTCAGGGGTTCAGCGGCGTTATCCTCAGTGTCTTACTAAGTGACAGGACTGGGATGGAACGAAACTGCAGACTGGCCATCTGTTAAAATATCTAGTGCTCATTACCGTGCTTTGTAGCAGATCTCGGCGTATACTCTGTCAGCAGTGTGTTGCAAGAGCTCTGCTTTCTCATTGGCTACACGTGCAGAGTATATTCCAAAACCAGAGGCAAATCAGAGAAGGTTAAAAGTCAGTAAGTCATAGAAATTCAACTGGAGGACTTGGTTCCTTAAGTCAGAAAATGCGCCCCTCCAGTGTGTCGATAAACGTCACCTACGACGGGGTGTCGGGTTCTGAGCCGCTGCTGCCTAACACAGCCTGGCTGCTCTCCCCACTTCAACTGCAACTGTTAACTTTTCTAGAACAAAAAAAAGCTGCTGAAAAGTCATGCACGCAGCACCGGGAGTTCTCAGTCACGTGTCAGTAGGACGGCTACTGGTGAAGTGTGTGTGTTTGAAACACTATTGCCATAAAGGCCCAAAACTGCTTCTACGGAGAAAGCGGGCAGGCGTCTCTTTGGGTTCTTTACGACGTGATCATAGGCACAGCTTTGTGTCGAGAGGTCTGCCTGTGGAGCCAGCTTGTCCATCGGCTGTGGGGGAGGCCCTGGGTCACGGCGGGAGCGCGGCTCAGGCGGGCATTGCAGTCACTGTCCCCTCCTGACCCTTGTGCACGCCCCCCACACACACACACACGCGTGCACCCGTTTTGTCTTGTGGGGTCGTCTTTCTCATTTTCACTTCTATGTCGAACAGCTTTTAAACAGTCTGGCGGCCACTTTATTGCTGGGGAGCTGCTTAGTGATTCAGGTACCTTTAGAGAAAATGGTTGGAGTGCACTTCCCTTTGCCTTTAGTGTTTCCTAACTGGTTAGAAGCAACGTGCTTACAGTTTAAACCTGGTGCCTAACACCATCCTGTGTCTTCTGAAGTGTTTCCACCGCGTGCAGTGTGGGTGGTGGTGTGCATCCGTGTGGGGGCGATTAACTTGGGAGCTTAAAGCCATGGCTTTACTCTGTTAATGGTTTTGCAACTGTCATTGTGTAATAACATCCTTAAATTACCCAGTGAACAGGATACTAATGGTTTTCTAAATGAGCAACTCTTCTTAGAATCCAAATCTAGAGAGAAAGCAGCTCGTTCGTAAGTCGGCATGGAGGTGCGTGCCTGAACTCACAGCCTAGAGCACTGGGCCTGCAGGGCGATGCCTCAGGCAGCTGATAGGAAGACAGATGCAGTCACCTCCACGGGGGACCTTGGCAAACGGGGAAAGAATGATACGAATATTCTCCCCGCGGAGCCGGCTGCCGTCCGCCAGGCACACCGACACCGGCAGCCGGTGTGTTCAGACGATGGGAGCCCATCCCCGTCCCGTTTAAAATGGGGTGTCTGGTCAGCCTAACTGCAAGGCGTCAAAAGCCACAAGCCCCAAACTGCTCTGCGCCGCGTAAGCGTCTCACTCGGTGTATTGCTGCCCGGGGGTCCCCCAGGCCCCCCACAGCCCCCCACACACGTGCTGGGGTCCAGACAGCCCTGCAGGACGGACCCGTGGGCTCAGCACCCGGGGCCTCACCTCAGTGCTGACCGTAATCACATCCCCAAAGGCCACGCCCCAAGGTTCCCAGTGGACGTGACGCGGGGGGGACGCTGCACCATCCTAAAGTGCTGTCCCCTTCTGGGACCTTGCTGGTTCTTACATGCGACCAGGACTTGCTGTCCCGCAGACGGTTACGTCCCGGGGGCACCGTGACGGTCGCATCCTGCTCAGCGAGGGGCCCCTGTTAGGTGAAACGACGCGAGCTCTAAACCAGCTGCCGTGTCAAACATCTGAAGGGAACCAAACACGGAACCACAGCTGCGGCCGTGATTCCGTCTCGCAGGTCATGGGACGTGGGTGGAACCTCGTCTCTCACACGCCCTTCGTGCACGCGCTCTGGTCTCTCCCGTGTGCAGTGTCCCGCGGGCACCAGGGCTGTGGTTCCGACGTCCCCACAGGCAGCGTCGTGCCGCGTGCTCCGTGTCACACACGTCACCCCGTCTCTCTGGTCGCTTCCAGGTGACGACACGATGACCGGCGACGGGGGCGAGTACCTGAGGCCGGAGGACCTGCGGGAGCTGGGGGACGACTCCCTGCCCAGCAGCCAGTTCCTGGACGGCCTGAGTTACCTGCGCTACAGCCTGGAAGGCGGCCGCTCCGACAGGTGCCCACGCCGAGCGCACGCCTGACTGCAGCGGGCGGGGGGGGGAGGTGGCAGCCAGCCCGGCTCGGGGGTCCCTGACGCGCAGCGGGGGGGAGGCGGCAGCCAGCCCGGCACGGGGTCCCTGACGCGCAGCGGGTGCTGGCCCCCCAGCCACCCGTGCGGCTCCTACCCCGCTCGTCCTGGACGGGACACCGAGGCCCTGGGAGATTGCATCACGTGGTAGAAGTCAAACCTTTCACCAGGGGCCGAGGAGGGACGTGCTCTGTCCTGTGAGCGCGTCCTAACCATCGGCGCCTCCTCCTCTCGGCAGATGCAGAGGGCGGTTCTGCCGACAGGCACTCGGACTTAGCGGCGTGGTGGCTGCTTGCAGTCACTTTGGGTTGTACTGTTGGTGCCTGAACTTCTCAGAATAGAAGGATCAAAAAGAAACAAATTCAGAAACATTAGGACAGAATCCCAGGTGCAAACAGCACCCTGAGCCGATGCTGAGGGAGCCCCGGATGTGTGGACAAGCCGGGTGCTCACAGAATATTCCGCGGAAGCAGCTCCCTGTTGTTTTGTGGTTGTGAGTGGCTAGCACAGCTGGTGTTGGTCATTTCCTGAGACAACTGGGGAAGACACTCCACGGAGCCGCCTGTTGTTCCCCCTAGAGTGTCAGGTCTGTCACGGACCAGTAAGCTCAGGTTTCGTTTTCTTTTTTAAATATTTATTTTATTGTTTGAGAGAGAGACAGAGAAGGGGGAGGGCCCAGAGCCGTCTCCTTGCTGTACATCATTAGCTGTAACCTGGTTTCATTCCACACAGGTGGACGTGGGACAACATGGGGCAGGAACCAAGCTGGGGCCTCATGGGAGGCGGGAACCTCCACCACCGAGCCTTCCCAGCAGGAACCAGCTGCACCACAGTTGAGCGTGTGGGCTTGCACAGCTGGGGCCGGGACTCGATCCCAGGATCTCGTGCCTGCAAAGCAAGCACTCAGCCCATTGAGCCACCCTTGCACCCTCTTAAGAGTATAATGAGCTGGATCCAGCACATTTGGCGTCTTAAGAAGTAAGCACCGTAGGGGAAGCCGGGATGGCTCAGTGGGTTAAGCGCTCACTTTGCAGCCCCGGGGACCGAGGATCGAATCCCGGCCCCGGCCCATGTAGACCCATGTGCTGAGCTGGGGAGTGCCCCCAGTTCAGTTCTCACTGGGACCCCAGCCCAGATCCTGCCCTGTGCAGCCCCGCGCCCACCTGTGGAATGAAACTATGTGGAAAAAACAATGATGTGCAACCATGGAGACTGTTCTGGGCCCTCCCCCTTCTCTCTGTCTCTGTATCTCTCTGTCAAAAACAATTAATAAATCCTTAAAAAAAAAAAGAAAGAAGCACCGTAAAGGGCAGTCGATTCTAAATGGACAGTTAGCAACACCAGCTTCTCTCGGATGTACTCCTGGAGCACAACCGCCCCCTTTGCTTTTTCGTCACAACTCAGTGTGTGTGTGACCCAGGCCTGTGGCAGGTGCTGGGGGGACGGACACGCAGAAGAGACCTTGGCTCACCTGGGCCCATGGGCGGGGGAGACGGGGTCCCGGAGCCCTGGGGCTCAGGCTTCTGGGGACAGACAGACAGGGCTCTGGGTGAGCAGAGCGGGCTGAGAAGCCCTGACGGGATCCTGAGTGGTTGCTGGTGCCCATGAGCAGCCGGCTGCCCACGGAGCCAGGCGAGTGGGGTGGGTCCTGTGTGCGTGTGCGGCCGTCCCCACGTGAGGCAGACGCGGTGCCGGGCGAGGGGGTGGGTCCTGTGTGCGTGTGCGGCCGTCCCAACGTGAGGCAGACGCGGGTCAGAGCAGATGTCAGGGCCGGGCCTGGCGATTCTGTGTGAGGGACGCTGGTGCCGTGACATGAGCCGACGCCGAACTCCGACCTCGGTGGCGGCTGTTGTGGCTCGAGTGTGAAACGGATCGTTTGAGGGCACATCTGTGTGGTGGACCGAGTGCATGGGGTGAGTGAGGAAGGGAAGTTACATGGACCCCCGGGCTTCAGGGGTGTTGATAGAGGGGCGTCCTCGGGGGCAAGGGCAGGATGAGGGCCCCTTGGGGGACTGGTGACCGGGCCGTTCTGATAGTAAACGTGTCACGCTGAGCGATGTGCACCTCACAGTCTAGGATCTGAGAAGCCTCCCAGTGTCAGCAAAGTGGAGCGTGTAGGCCCCACACAGGCTGATCACGGTCTGTGAGTGAGCACATCCCCCCAGCCAGCAAGCCTGTGTTCAGTGTGGTCCTTGATGCGGCTCGTTCTCCTTCTTTGAAAACACTTAGTTTGGGAAAGACTTTAGGACCATAGTTTCCATAAGACGGGCCGAGGGCTGACACTGCTCCTTAGACCGAGTGCTGTCGGCACCTCGCGATCCTCTCACGCTGCTGGGTCCCCAGGGGCTGTCTGGTCCCAGGACGGAGCCACAGCCCCGTTGTCTTGGCCTCTTGTTAGTTTTGTTCTCTGTTTTCCTGGACAGCTCAGTGTGTTACCTTTTTCAGTAACCATTTACCTTTTTACGATTTCTTTACTCTGTGTGCGTTCGGCAGCACCGTGCCCAGTAGGTGAATGTGGCACAATGACGCAGCCATCCCGGCATCCACACCTCCCTGCTCACTGCGCCGTGTGCACACGTGTGTTAGCATGGCTGCTTCTGTTCTAGAATTACGATTTATTCTCCAGTTAAGATGTTTATGTGTGAAACTGATGAACTATTTCAGGTAAAAGGGTGAATGTATCACTAGAAGGAAAGTCTAGCACGTGCCCAGGTGTTACTGACGGTCACAGCCCCCAGCCCCTCGTGGGCTTCAGGCTGATGTTCAGAGTGGAGATACTTAATTCTTGGAGTAATGTGCATAAAATACAGCTTGTTTCAGCCGTCCATCTGCACGTCATGTCAGTGGCTGTGCACGTTGATCAGGAGAGAATGAGATTGCGGCTGTGCGAATGGCGCGTCCTGCCCATCGGGTCTGGGCGTATCGTTCAGAACCCTGAGACCCGGACGGCCTGGGAATGGGCAGCGCAGGCTCCCTGGCCTGAGCCCACCTGGCGCCTCGCCGGGGGCCAGGCAGGGCTGCCGGGGGCGCTGGCTCTGTGCTGCAGGCAGGGTGGTGCCCTGGTTGGGGCTTCAACGTGGCTCTGGTGTGTGTGCCTGTGCATCTCACTGCCACGGCACCTGCCCCCCGGGGCTTGGTCACCACTCATAGGACACGAGGGAGAAGTGCTGCCCCCGCCACAGCCTGGCAGGGACTCGGGACACAGGAGGCAGGTGGCCAAGCCCCTGTTCTCGGCGCACCTTCCAGGGGCGTCACCAGCAGCCAGTCAGTCGCAGCCAGAGAGGAGCGCAGGCCGGTGCGGTGGGCAGGGAGTGAGCCGGACCCTGCTGGGGGCTGGCAGACCCTCCGAATACTCTCCCAGTCGCAGGGTACTCACTTCCAGCACCCGTTTCAGCAGTCTCCCCTGTGTGAGCCCCGTGGCCTGGCAGTTAGTTAGCGACAGTAGCTGGTTTCAGACCTTCTGGGAAGAAAGTGAATCAGATTAGGGAGTATCAGGTTCTGACTTCTGGGCTCCCTGGTGCCCCAGCCATTGAGCGGCAGGGACCAGTTGAGAGGTGTTGGTGTGGTGCTCGCATCGCACAGGAAGGCAGGCGGCTGGGGACCCCCGTCCCCCTCCCCCGCTCAGGCTGCGCCCCTGGAAGCTGGGCGGCAGCTAGCGGCACCCTCTCCTGCCCAGCTCACCCTCCTGTCCTCTCATGACCATGGCCTCCTGCTGCCCCAACAGCCTCCGGTCCTTCAGCTCGGACAGGCCGCACGCGCTGAGCCACGCCTCCTACCTGAGAGACAGCGGCGTGATGGAGGACGCAGTCCTGGTTCCCGGTCACCAGGTACGTACGTGGCTTTGCCTTCCCGGCCCCCTTTCAGGCAAGCGTGTGAGCGTTGCCTGAAGCTGGAAATGTCCGGAGAAACCTTTAAATCTAAAACAATACTCATCTTAGCTCAGTTGACAGGTGGGATGAGGTCTCGGGGTTTTTTTCTGAAGCACAAGAAACATGCCTAAGACTTTTCCCTGAGCAGGAGTTTTCTGAAGTGACAGACATTCCAGGCCTTCTGTGCAGATTATGTATAAACAGCACGTCCGTTATGAAATCTCTGTTGAAGGAAAAAGTGTCAGGTGGGAGGCATTTACGGTGTAAGATGGAAGGTTCAGTTCCGTCGGCAGCACTTGCACTTGTCTATAGCGAAGGTGACAGCACTTTGCTGTCAGCTGTGCCGTTACCAGCTCCGGCTGCTCCATGAGCACCTGCTCTCTTCAAAGGCTGTTACATGGATGTGCTCTTATGTCCGGACCATGATCTAGATGGACGTGGGTTACGAAAGGCACATTTTAGGTGAAGGTTCTTCCAGGTAACCCCCTTTCTGTGCTGTCCCTGAGCCCACTGTTGTTCGTGTCAGGTGTCCGCGCTCGCCAAGGAGGCAGAAAGGAACCTGTACCGCCTCAGCTGGGGCCCCGAGAACTTGGACAACGTGGCCCTTTCTTCCAGCCCCATCCATTCCGGGTAAGTCGGGATCGGGTATCCAGGTCAAGGGTAAAAAGAGACGAGTGTGAAAGGAAGGGCTTTGTCCTGTGGCCGGTGCCTCCCTGAGATGGGAACTGACCTAGGTCTCAGCTTGTACGTGACACGGCTTCAGCCCCACAGACAGACCAGCAAACAAGGTCAAACTCCGCTCGGAAAAGCCGACAGTGCGGCTGCAGCCATGAGAAGGGCGCAGGCCGCCCGGCCGCTGTTGGCTCCTGTGTTTCTTCAGGACGCCTTACGTATCTGCTGTGATTGAACAGTAAAAAGGTACTTAAAAAATGATGTCTTAAAAGGAGGGGCAGGATCATTTGCTTTCGAAAAAGCTTTATTTACTAAGATTGACCGGTTACTCAGTGCCTTTCTGCACGTACCGGTGCATTTAAAACCACGTCGATGGAAGTTTGGGTCACGCAGGGAGGAGTCCATGTGCTGTTTGCAGGAGGGATGCACACAGGGGTGTGGGGAGGCCGGCGGGCTCTCGGCCACTTACACGCTGCCTCGTGTCCGCTCATTAGAAGGTAGGCCTTGGAGTCAGTCGTCGTAAACATGCAGATGTTCTGAAGAACGAATTCATTGGTGTGAACCCAAACTCTGTGAGAAGTTTCCAATTGTAACACTTCACAATTGGTTTTTCCCTTATGTTTTGGTAGTGTCGGTCATATATAATTCCATACCTATATGTAAATCCTTAAAACAGTTTTCCTGTCACCAGTTTTCCCAGTCCCCACCCATATTTTATCTCACTAGATGCAGTGCTATGACATTTAAATCATTATCTCACACTCTGTATCCATAATCCCCAGAACTGTTTTCAGTTGCGAGTCTTTGTTTTTCTCTTTCTCAAATATTCTTCTTTCAGGGAAGCATTCAGGATATTATAGTTAACATTTTTGGACTTCTTAATCTAATCTTCTCCTGAAGGCTCACAGAATATAAAATTAGTTATACAGATATAGAAAATAATGATAATACTCTTTTCCTTGTTAAAAAAAAAAAGTAAAAGCTAGCTCCTAATGGAAAAGTTATGCAAGGGAATAAAAACCATATTAAACGTCATCCAAATTTAAATTTACTTACGTATTTTTAAATATAAAATGAGATAATTAAAACCTGACAGCTCTAAGTTATTCAAAAAGCTTAACATTACATTCTGCCTGTAAATTACTGAACAGTGATGAGAAGAGGGAAGAGGTTTGGGCCTAGAGTGTTGAGGGATAATAATCAGAACACAGAAACCGTAGTAAGTGGGTGCAGTTCATGTCTAGTCTACAAACATGATTCACTGTTCATACGTATTTGTGGAAGAGTCACAGCATTGAGCAGGCAGGGGTTATAGGTTAGCCACTTACCAGGGTGAGGGTCTGTAAAGTGTGTTTCTCATAAACCACATTTTCTGTGAACGTCACACATGACCACTTTAAGTACCTCTCCGCTCTGGTCACACCTTACACTCACCTGGGCTTTACACGCCCAATGCCAGCCCAGCCCGGCTCAGCCGCATCACACACTCATCACCCAAATACGTGTGTTCTCTGAAGTGTGAGGAAGGAGTGTGTCTGATAAAGCTTTGATGGTGGGGGAGACCTAGGCAATTAGCATATACCTCGCTGCCTCTCAGACCTTCTCCCTTCCATTCCCCTCACACTGTGCCAGGCCCTGAGGACAGCAGGGGTCTGGCCAGCCCACCTGTGTGCTGGAGAAGCGCACCTGTGTGCGTTGGCATGACCTTGGCAAACAGTCTGTGGGAGCGTGGCAGGGGCAGCCGACCAGAATGCAGCCCCGGCCCTGACCCGCAGTGTGTGCGTGGGTCAGTCGGGTTACTCATCTGGAAGATGGGTGTTACATTATGGATCTCGGAGGGGAGCTTTAGGATGGCACGCTTCTGAAGTCACTAGTATTTGCCTAAAAAGAACGGGAACTCAGTAGTCTGTAGTGTGTGGTCTACACGGCCCCCACCCCCTCCCAGGCCGCCCACAGGCCCAGATCAGTTGTGCAGGACGGATTCTGATCACTGAACGGCAGCACCCCGGCGGTGCTCCCCAGCGTGGAGCAGGGCAGCGAGGGGGTTAGGCCAGCAGCCATGCCGGGAGGGAAGTCCCAAGAAGGCACTGAGACTGTTCCCACAGTTGTTTGTCACCTGCTGAGTAGGTGAACTCGGCCGTAGCTGATGCTACTGCTTGTCATTAAAGCTGTCCTTTAAATGGTGCCTTTTCTGTTTGCATTTCATTGCCATCATTTTGAAAGTATTAAAAGTATGACCAAAAAGCTTTGGAGACAAAACTATGTCCATTGAGTCAAAGACTGTAACTTCCGTTTCACGTCGTGGATGTTTCTTAGTGTCTTGCAGACTGAGACGCGGTCTGATGCCCCCACAGCCAGGGCCGCGGCCGGTGGCCGTGAGCGGGACCCCCGCCAGGCCCACACCTGGCTCTTCGCCCAGCGTTTGCACAGAGCTGGGCCTCACTGGGGTGTCGCCTTCTCTTCAGTGAAAACTGTGTTGGTGAGGAGGTGACAGATTCCAGTGGAAAGCCACTTCTGACCTCCCGTGTTTCACTCTCTCAGTCCCTTCTCTGTGCTAAAGTCTCTGTTCTGTTGCAGCCGCGCCTCTCCATGTGTCGACCGCGACAGCAGCAGGTGAATCGCGCCCACTCCTCTCCCGGCACCTCGACTGCACACGCACTCCTCAGGGCGCTTCAGCACACGCAGGCCCAGCCAGGGCCGGGCAGACTCCAGCTCATGGCCGTGGCCGCGGCCGGAGCGCCCGTCTCTGCTCAAGAGAAAGGGGGCGTCTTTATGTCATTGGGAACTGGGTGGGGGGGCGCCAATCTCAGCGCAGACGTGCTGGCGCAGCCTGGCGTGGCCCTGCGTCTCCAGCTCTCAGCCTCTCCTGTGAGAAGTGCCCCTGCCAGTTACACGGGTTGGGCGACCTACTTTCAAGTGACAGTAAACTTGATTTTTAAGTGTCACCTAAACTGTATCCACGGTGAACCAAGGGCTGAAAGCTTAGTAGTACTGCCATTTCCTGCTTAGTACTGCTGTAAACGCAGCTTTCTGACATTTGGGAAATTGTGTTCTAGAAGGATCCTAGTCAGTGCTCTGAAAACATCCATTCTTCTGTGTTATTTCGCTAGCTACCGTATTTTTCTGTGTATCAGATGATACTTTTGTCCAAAATTGTTAGACCAAAAATTGGGGGTCGTCTTATACACGGGAGTAACCCGTGTATTGATTTCTTAATTTTGGCTTAGAAAAGCTGGGGTCATCTTATCCATGGGGTGTCTTATACATGGAAAAATACGTATTCTGGAAGGTTCTTATCACAGTGCTGTTTAAGCTTTTTTGTTATAGTCACGCATCCTGATACTGCAAATTGTCCACAAATATGAACATCTTGCGTTTCCAAGTTTGAAAATATTATATCCATCCTTCCACTTCTTCTGAAACACACTAAAGATAATGTTTTGATACATGAACATCATGAATGACAAACCATTGTTTAGTGATTTTAACAAATTTGATCCACTTTTTTCAAAGCCATTTCCCACCAGTGTTTCGGTTTATGGAATGGGGAGGAGTCACGGGGTCGTGGAGGAGGAAGAACTCATGCGTGGGCTCTCACCAGAGAACAGAGCTGACAGAGGCCCCCTGGCTACGTGTGCGTGGGTCACTGAAGCACCCTGAGGACTGTTCCTCCTCTTTCACCCAATAACTAACCGAATGCTGCAGCCTTCTCCTCTCTCCCACCCCGACCCCGGGCCTGGATGGAGGGGAAGCAAACCGGAATGGGGACTTCTGGGTGGAGGGGGGATTCCGCAGGGGACCAGGACCCTGGTTCTGCTGCCTCTAAGCATGTACCTGTTGAGCTAATCAAGTGAGTCTTTGTAGGCAAGTCCTCTGCATAATAATGGTGAATTGCTTTGGCTTTTATTCTTTTTAAATTGTGATAGCACTGTATCTCACAATTTAGAAAATTTCAATAAGAATTTTTAACGTGCACGATTGCTGAATTCCTAGAGAGCAAGATATTACGCACTTTGAACCGAGTGTGTTCTGGGACGCTGCTTATATTGTTCTGAGTCGCTGTTGGTGCAGTGGGTGCGTCTCCTGCACGGCTGCTGTTGGCCGTGTTAAGCAGGGCGCAAGAGCAATGTGTTTTCTTGGAGTCACAGCAGTTTATTGTCCAAGTAGTTCTTCCAGAGTGCCTGAAGCGGAATGTGTCAGTAGGTGCCCTGACCTGTTTAACAGTAAGCGGTGCATAGAATTTTAATGACAGAAGCCACTCCTGAGTTGATGTAGTCGAAGTCTCATTTGATGGATGAGAAAACTGAAACCTAAAGGCATGAAGTGACTTGCCTGAAGTCCTGGCAATAGTTCAAGACAGAGATAGATGGGGTGGTGGCGCAGAGAGAAACCCTAGAAAAAGCTCAGGTCATGCCCTGTCATAACGGTGCTTTTCTATGTTACTTAAATAGTAAAGGCCATAAACTAGTAAGAACACCATCACCATATTAAACCTCTAACAGCGTTTCTGGTTCACTGGATAGTGGATGAGTGCTAGTTTCTCCACGATTTTCTAGGTGTTGTATTGCACTATAGTTTCTATATCAAATCACGTGGTGCAGGGAGAGGAAGCCATGGGAACAAGCATGTTTGGATTCCAAATGCTTTGCCCACAGGTGGGTTGAGCCTCACTGTTCCCATCAGGGGCAATATGACCCCCTTGTTTGTAGATGGGCATCATCTCAAAGCTCAGCAGCCACAGAGCTGAACTTCAGTCATCGCACCACCGCTGTCTGCTCTTAAGCGCGCGTGTTGATTATAAGCATAATATATCAGAGAGTGCCTTTCACCTCCAAGTGTTTCCAGTCATTCTCTTGTCCCATTTTTAATCTTCTGGAATAGGAGAAAGTCATGTTTATTTAATTAGCTCTAGTGAATTGATTCGTGTCATAACTCAAACCGTCCAACCTAACATTTTTTCATATGATACAAAAAGCGGATGGTGTCTTCACAGTCTGCTTTAGGCTTTTGGATAATTGTTTCTTACACTGAAAATAACTGTTGACTAATTCCACCTATCCTAGTGACACCTTTGGGTGATCTGAAATTTTTAATGAAAATGCTCAAATTTGAACCCAATTTTATATTATAAACTATTATAATTCATTGATTAGCATGTTGACTTTCATCTAAAAGAATTTTCAACAGCATCGAGATATAACGTGAATCCTTGATCACTTACTCCCTCTTATTTCAAGAAAAGACTTCTTTTAGCACACAGTTGCACACACAGCTTTATTGTCATTCTATAGTTACATGATTTGAGCCTGATTTTTTGTCATTTTACAAGCTGAAATACCTGAGTATAGTAATTTTAATGAGTTCTTACCAGATTGGATATCCAGAGACCAAAGAATTAAATGCTCTTCTGCTCTAGCCTTCTGCTCTCTTTATTAGACATAATATATACATCTCCTCACAATTTGCTCTCTTCACCCTCCCATTCCTATTCAAGAATTTGTCAGCTCTCTTCGTCCCTGTGTGCTGGGGCTGGGGGTACATGGGAGGAATTTGGAGAACAAGGTTGCTGCCCCTGTGACCCTTCCCTGGCTCCTGGATGTGGTTGTAATGCATTTCCCAGTCACCAGGAAAGCTAGTGACTCAAAGTCAGCCAAACCTCCTGTGACATCAGGGACTTAGACACTGAGAATCTTGGTGGCGGCAGCTGTGTCCTTACTTTCTGTGTTCTCGGTCCCCAGCAGGGCACCTGGCACTGAAAGGAGCAGTGGGTTACACAAATTTATTCACACACATGCTGAAGCGTTGTTGGCGCCTTCCATTCTCTGCTCAGAGAACACACCAGTAGACACTCCCCATGTGCTCTGGGTGCGACACAGCACACTGCGTGACAACTCCCTGAGCCCTCACAGGTACCAACAGCACCAAGAGTGGTAATGTGAAGCCCACATACCATAGTAACCCCTTCCCAGCAGAGTCCCTGTCTCACCAGTGCGGATGGTAATCCAAAGACGAAAACCTTGAGAGACAGCAGAGCAAGTCAGAAATGTGGCAATGAGCTGAGGACACTGGTTGAGATTTCAGTAGCTTTTTCTAGTTTTCATAAACATGAACATAGTCAAATAAAAATAAAATGTCAAATAAAAAATATATTTAGGGGAAGCTGGCATGACTCAGTGGGTTAAGCGCTCACTTTGTAGCACCAGAGACCGAGGATCAAATCCCGGCCCCGGCCCGTGTGGACCCATATGCTGAACTGGGGAGTGCCCCCGGTTCAGTTCTCTCTGTCTCTGTCAAAAAAATTAAATTAAAAAAAATATATATATATATATTTAAAAACTTTATTCATCTAGAAGTTTCACCAGTTCTTCCATCCTTTTGTGCAATAGTGCATTTAAACAAAAAGAATTTTTTTTTTTTTTAAGATTTATTTTATTGATTTTTGACAGAAACAGAGACAGAGAGAGACAGAGAGAAGGGGGAGGGCCCAGAGCAGTCTCCATAGTTGACATTAGTTTT
>PVKE010018306.1:0-29707 GCA_004027555.1 Craseonycteris thonglongyai | reverse complement strand
AAGAGCTTGCTTTGCAGCCCCAGGGACCAAGATTCAAAACCTGGCCCAGGCCCCTGTGGACTCATATGCTGAAGTAAGGTGTGCTTCCCATGCAGGAGGCCCCCCACCCAGTTCCCACCCTGAGTGGCTCCCACCCACCTGTGTGGAACAAAAACCATGTTGAAAACTGATGATGTACAACTATGGAGACTGCTCTGGGTCCTCCCCTTCTCTCTGTCCCTCTCTGTCTCTATCTCTCTGTATCTGTCAAAAACAATAAAATAAACCTTAAATAAATAAATAAAAGTAAAAAATCTGTTAGTCTGAGAACTTTCTTTTAGGAGGAAATATGAGAGTTAAATTATTGTGGTAAAATATTTTTAAGACAAAGTAGATTGACATTTTTCAAGGAGTCCTAGGGGAAAGTTTATTTCTATGTAAACTGCAAAGCTAGAGGCTGGAATACTATAGCCAAGTTCTGATTTACATATTGAAATCCCAGGATTTTTGCAAAGGCAGTGATAATAAAATGGGGCCCCAAAAGGAACTGAATTAAGGTGCTATTCCATTGAATTCCATTACCCATTGTGACAAGGAATGGAGGCTGCAGTGGCTCTACTTTGTTAGGGTACAGATTTTTCAAAGAACAATTAAAAATTCTTCTATTGAACCAACTTCAAACTAGGAATATTTAGAAAGTATTAATTCATTCACCTATTCCACAGATACTTTTGAGAGCCTCTTCCATGCAAAGTTTTGTACAAGTACCTTCCCAGAGCCCATGCAATATAATAATGTAGAGAATGACACATCCTGTCCACTAATGAGTTCAGACCTAATGTAGTACAATGCCCAAAGAAAACAGAAACCCTCTCATTACAAGAGGTAAATAATGGGCACGTTGTGCTTTGATCAAGGATTACAGCATGCATTCTGAGTATCTATATTTCTAAAGTTTATCAAGTAAGGAACGATACCAAGGTGCAGGAAAACTTAATTCTACATTAAACTGTTCCTAAAATTCTATAGTTTTTTCAAGTGAAAAACCTAAAAATACACTGTATTGAAACCTCTGTTGTAGCATGACAATTTTCCACAGAGAAGTATTCTAAGAGAATAACAATTTGTAAACTAGGTGTGAAAATGGGTCAGAAAATAGCATTTTCAAAAACCCAAATTATATCCATCTTAAGGTATTCAGTGCAAAGAGTTGGAAAGAAAGAACTTTCTAGCCATAATAGGAATGGCCATTGCCTGCAAAGTGGTAGAGATATGACAGCGATTTCACTGACCCTTCCTCTAATTGCTATTATTCTTAGTTATAATATTACTGCTTTCTTTATTATGACATCCTATACAACTTTGAGGTCTATTGGATACATGGAAGATTTACAGTATACTTTAATACTACTGTGGTGATGATTCAAAAAGAGTTAGTAATGTCAACCCAGTTTGTTTAAAATCAGCTTTTTCTACAGTCATGATAAACACTGGCAGGGACAAAAGCTGGGTGACAGAAATTTATACAAGTAAACCTCCTTAGCTGTTCTTCCCGATCTAGTATGCATCTTGACTCCTACTGGAAAGGTTGTATAGTCTAGAGCTGCATAGTCTAATTGACTTTAGTCACATATGGCTACTTAAATTTAAATGAATTAAAATGTAATTAAATTAAAAATGTATTTGCTCAGTCACACTAGCCACATTACATTTGCTGAACAGCCACTTGAGTCTAAGGTTCTGGAACTAGACAGCATAGCTAGAACCATAAATAGATGGTAGCTTGATGGAAGACAAACCTGGATTATAAAAAAAAAAGAGAGAGAGAGAGAGACTAAAGCAAGATATCTTCATAATCAGGGCAAGAATTAAATGCAAAACTAAGACTTTGCCTAAGGAAATAGAGAGACGATGCGGTTAGGAAGATAAAGGATCTCATGTTGCATGGCCTGTGAGAGAGTAAAATCATGCAATTTACTTTCAGAAGGGGAACAACTCTGTGTGCTATCAACTGAACACTCAAGAGGACAAATTGCTTAAGAGGAGTGAAGATGAATGTCATTCACGTGGAGTAAGTCAGCAGACCATCAACAGCCAGAATGCTGCACCCTCCACCTGGTGTATAAAGTCTCACAGTGTAATGGCCAGTCCTGACACAGGAAAGCCAGGCTCTCAAGAAATGAATAAGAATACAAACAAGATAGTCTATATTACAATACTATAATATACTGAGGATACAGTTAATATTTAAAAGGTAAGAACTCAGTTTTGACTAGAGCATTCAATCACATAGGGGAAAGGTGGTTTTGACTTTAAAAAATAGTAAAAATATGAATATACCATACCCTAGAGTATTTAAGGTAGAGCTCAACTAGAAAGCAGGTTACCACAATCCACGTCATGATCCTAATGTGTCACTTGGACAAATTTGTCATTATGTTCTTAAGCAAATAAACTTCTCTGATTTTCAGTTGCCCCCTCTATGAAATATTATATCAAATATATATGAAAATAACTGTAAACTGTAAATCACTCTGTAGATGAATTTCTAAGTATTATATTCCAGGCAAAAGAAATCACATGGGTCAAGACATAAAGGTGGTGATGAATATAACACACTGGGAACAGTGAGTAGATTGTCCTGAGGATCAGTATATACCGTATTTTTTGCTCCATAAGACGCACCTGACCTGCCTGGACCGGCTCTCCTTCCATGCAGTCCCTGCTTTCTGATCTGGCTGCAGGCTTCCCCACGGCATCATTAAGGTCCCCAACGTGCACTCTTCTTTGCAATATTCGCTCCATAAGACGTACACACTTTTTCCTCCACTTTGGGGGCGGGGGGGGGGTTGCGTCTTATGGAGCGAAAAATACGGTACCTTGTGTGAAAGGGAGCAGTGAGTAGTGAGTGAGAGGTACCATATTTTCCGGTGTATAAGATGACCAGGCGTATAAGACGACCCCCTAATTTTACAGTTAAAACATAGGTTTAGGCCTATATTCGCTGTATAAGACTACCCCCCACTTCCGAGGCTGTAGTCTTATACAGCGAATATAGGCCTAAACCTATGTTTTAACTGTAAAATTAGGGGGTCGTCTTATACGCCCGGTCGTCTTATACGCTGGAAAATACGGTAGGTTGCATGGGGATACTGGGGGCCAGGCTTCAAAGAAAAGAACACATTTTCTTCTCTTTTCTGATTCCTATGAATGGTGGTATGAATACCAAAAGCAGTTTTATTTGGTATATCTTTAAATGGCCAGGAAATATAATAAGTGCAAAGCTATGATGAAAATTGTTCCCTAGCAACCTCTGAATGCATGACTGCATGTCAGAAGTGCACATACAAAAGCAACATGAAATAAAGCTTGGATCAATTCACAGAGTTTTGTCCAATAAGCCCAAATTCATCGGCCACACTTACCATAAAACTGTCAGCACATCCTACAGTCTCAGAAACACAAACATTAAAACTGTCATCAAAATCCATTAGGCAGCCAGTTGCTTGATAATACATACCTCACTAAAGAGGTAGAGAACTTATTCTAGAAGTCTACAGGCCTCTAGGAGGCTAGGAGGACAGTAATATACTATGCAAGTACTGCTTGAAACTCCAGATCAAAGTAGAACTCAGTTTAGTGAGTCTATGCTGTAATTACCATATTTTTTCCATGTATAAGATGCCCCCATGTATGAGACAACCCTAATTTTCTAACCCAACATCAAGAAATGAATATACTGGTTGTTCCCAATTTTTGGTCTAACAATTTTAGATAAAAGTGTCATCTTATATACAGAAAAATATGGTATTTGTATGAAAAAAATTCACAGATATCACAAAATAGATTAAAAATCACCGAAAGGAAGAGAAGTCTCTATAGAGATTCTACTGCGTGGTCTCAAGCACAATAATATTTTGAACAAAGTATTAAAGACAGCTTGGATACAAGAACAGAATCCCTTTTGGAGTTAGTCTTGGGACAATCGGAAGTAAAGGAGGCAGCTCACCATGGATATTAACTATTAATATAACTAATCCAAAGCGAATTCTATGTCAAAGTGCCTTTTTTCTAAAAGCCACATGAAAACTGCAATCAACATCAAGTAGTGTTCCCACTAAAAATGTAGAACAAAATAAAAAAGTAAAAATTTTATATGGTGTTAAATAAATCTTCCAGATTCATGAAATTTAAAGCAAATTATATCTACGCATTAATTCTCTGCAAGGCCAAAGCAATGTATTTGCCCTGTGTTGACCTGCACGCAAAAGAAATGAAATATAAAAACAACCTAAGTTTTGTTTGTGCCTACCATGATAATGTTAATATAACTTGTAATCTTGTCACAGCACTCATTGTGAATACTCAAGCATTGTATAATTATTTTTTCCTCTAAAAAGTTAGATGGGCCAAATAAGATACTTGAATGGCACCATTCATCCTCAAAGTACTTTTCTAATGAATGGTGGCCACTTAAAGAAACAAATGCCACTAAGTTTAGGAAACCACTATATGCATTCAGAGGCAAGTATGCTATTCTACTATGTGGGGTTGGGTTTCAGATGTCTAAAGGGCAATTGTATATTTGAAATGTATTTTCAAAGCCACTGCCACTGAGAACTGTAAAGCAGCTTTCAAACCCTGTTGCTAAATTCACTTGCTGAGTAATAGGGCAACAAGTAAAAATGGTCGAAACTGTATCCTAATCAGAGACGTTGGTTTTTTCTTTTTTTCTTTTCTTTCTTTCTTGGTTTTTTTTTTTCCTTCTTCCTTTTCCTGACCAGAAAGACAAGTTTCCACAGATCTCTGGAGATCTCTGAAGAACATTTGCCTCTGGTCAAATTGAGTATATAATAGTAGTCCATTAAGCCTGAATGTAGATCATATCTCAAAATGAACTATGGTGTTATCTGCCCACATCTGTGTTATCTATGTTGCCACAGCACTAGGGTTTCCAAAAGGAGGCATGGTTTACACTAAAGGAACCCATTTTGGTTTTATCCTACAAAGTCCCAGTTGACCCTCTTACTGCTACCTTACTATAAACTTCACTTGGACAAAAAGCTACTGTGATCCATTTCCCTCCCCACTACAAATGACCAAGATTTCTTGTCTTCAGACCAAGGCTGAATATCATAGTCTGACAGGAGATAAACAAATGAAGAATGTTATTAGTGTCTGAATACACAGGAAATTGCTCTGAGTCCTAGTTTTGAAAAATGCTTCCACTCAATCTACTGTCAAAAGAACGGGACAGTTGCAGTGTAGAATGGTAATAGTAGATGGAAGAAAGACCAAATCTTTCTACAAAATTAGTTCAAGAAATATTGACAGAAAACAAACATACTTTGCAGGGTGTTGGAATGAATCATAGAAACAAACAAAAACGTCAGTACTTTCAAAACATCTGAGTAGATGGGGCCTAGAAATCATGAGGAACTTTGTGTTCACACTTCACAAACAGTAACATCTCCATTTTCATAATACATAGTTCAATGTTCTACACGTGAAAAGAACTCACAATGTAGCCAGCACCACACTTTACGAATTGAGGTATTGCACATTGTTTTTGCATGCTTGCCATTTAATGACCTCTCACATACATAAAAATGGTCACACACACACACACACCAAATGAACACAATTCAGTGATAGCTGCAATTGTGCAGGATTACTTAAAATTAGATAACAGAAAAGATGAACAGAGTATCAGAAAATCAGGGAAACTGAGGATTTGGGTATTGGTCTAATTGAGTCACCACTGAAGGACGGTTATATGCAATAAATTTTAAGACTGGTGCCTGCTGTCCTGTGTGATAGCAGAATCAATTATTGAAACTCACTGGAAATATTCCTGCCTCACCACCACCGCCCTCCACATATCCACACAAACTTAGTTGAACGAAAAGAACTATTTTAGAGGTAACATTGACATGACCAATCATCCATCCAGAATGGTTTTAGAAATAATTTTAAAGGGTCAAAAATGCAAATCTAAAATATCTGATTCTCTGTCCTCTTTAATTATAATGACTAACATTATTAGGAAAAATCTGTTAGACATTATTCTAAGCAATGTATACATTTAATTTGCTTAATCCTTATAATGGCACTATGAAACAGAAACTATTATCCATATCCCATTTTACAGAGAAAATTTAGGTGTCAAGAGGTTAAATAACCTGGCCACCATTACAGTCACTAAGTAGCATCTCTACTGAATACCACAAAATCACTGCCAAATATTTTATTTTGGAATTCAGAAACATCCTGGCTGATTTTCTCAAATAAGTTTCTGTTAAGTCACACAGGTTAGCACCAATGTGTTCCAACTAAAAATTTTTTTTTTTCTAACAAAGTTGCCAAATTTGGGGTAAGTTTTTAAATAATTTGAATATAAAAATATAAATATTTTAAAACTAGAATAAAATTCCAGACATAGAACATAGTTACTTTGTGATAAGTTAGATATTGCTTTGAAATTGTTAAGGATCTCAGGGTCATCGGTGTCAACTGTACTGTACCACAATCCCCTAATTAGGTAAATAATAAGATAATCTAAATCTGTTCTAGGACCAAGGCTGAAAGTCACATTTAAAAAGGCCTTAATATAAGTCATGCCACATACAGTGCTAGCTTTTAAAATTAAGATAAGACACTGCAT
The DNA here is from genome assembly GCA_004027555.1 of Craseonycteris thonglongyai. NCBI lineage: Eukaryota > Metazoa > Chordata > Mammalia > Chiroptera > Craseonycteridae > Craseonycteris > Craseonycteris thonglongyai. Next base: position 23,064 of record PVKE010018306.1, on the reverse strand, counting down.
TTTTATGGGTTTGATCTGTACAACGTGAACTAAAACTAAATGACTTTTAAAAGCCCTTCAAATTCCAAAATTCCACGGTGCCATGACTAATCTGGGCACACTACTACATTACAATGTACAAAATTCATGTTATACTTAACTACAAAGTTGTTTATATTTGAGAAAAATGATAGTTAATTGAAAGATATAGCTACTTTTCCATTAAGAATTAAGGACAAACGCAAATACTGTAATTTGACATGCACATACTGTTTAACGTACAATAATGTATACTTTATAAACAATAATAATACTGGTGTATGCCTTCCAAAGCCTAAGCAAACCAGTGTGCTAATTTCTTTGGTAATCCAAACATTCTTAAATGTAGCTGACATCAGAAAACCCATTTTGAGCTGACAGAGTGTCAGTTGCTGACAGTATCATTTGGTCACCTCTCGTGATATTCACACAATCCCTTTTATTAGAAACTTATCATCTTCTTCAAATAGATAAATTTTGAAAAATGCTTGCAAAAGTCACCATCAGGTTACTTCTAAGGAAGGATATTCATTCAACAAATATCAAAATATCAGGGAACACTTTCAGTTTCTGATCTGGCATGCAAGGAGTTTACAAGTTGCTACTCTATTCTATAAAGAGCTTTAAAAAAAAGCTGAAAAATAAACAATACTTCTCAGACCCATCAGAGAACTAAGGTCCAGGGACAAACTTCTGCTCAAAACTGGAGAGACAGAGGCAGAAACAGATAATCACAACTTACAAGAGCAGAAACCTCTGCTGGAGCCAGTGTCTGCGTAGGAAAATCTGAACTGTAATTGATGGACTGCTGGAGGTTCAGTGTGGACAAGTGTGAGAGTTTAAAACTCCAGGTGGGGGGCAGTACTAGGGAGTCCCCAGTACTTCTGTGATTCCTACTCCCAGGAGCCTTACTAGATTTTCAAAGAGATCAGAGAAAATCTCCAGTGTGCTTCTAAGGAAGGGTGGGAATGGGTCATAGCCTTTTCTAAATATAATCAGAGCATTCTGTTCTTAACAAGACTTTCCCTCAATAAATACAAGGTCCAGCAGAAGTAACACCCTTTCTTTAGTAGTACAGTATAAATGAGTATGTTGCCTTAGTAATCTTAGTAGCCAAATAAAAGATTTGGTATAGATTACCAGCTCATAAAAAAGGGGAATTACTTCTGCTGGACCCCGTATATCGTACCAAAGCCAAAGTGACCTAGAAGAAGGGAAATAAATACCGAGCTCCATCCCACTGTAAACTTCCATTTTTAACCTAAGGGGGATGGCACTGGAAAATGGCAGACACTAGGAAAGGTCCTGGTCCAAGAGCACAGACTCACTAAATGATTAAGACCTAATAAGGGAACTAAAGAATGCTTCTTTTTACCCATCTTACTACCACATCAATAGGACTCCTATATAATAACAGGGAAGTACAATTGAAAGAACTGATAGATGCAGACCTTATGAAAGAAGAAATTTCTAAGAAAACATCCATTACTAGTGAGAATTCAAAATAATATAAACATTTTAGAAGACAGTTGGCAGTTTCCTACAAACTAAACATATTCTTACCATACAATCCAGCAATCACATTCCCAAAGAAGCTAAGAAACACATCCACACAAAAACCTACACACCAATGTTGATGGGAACTTCATTCATAGTTGCAAAAACATAGAAGTAACCAAGATGTCCTTCAATAGGTGAATAGATAAACAAATTATGGTATAAACACAGAATAGAATATTATACAGCAATAAAAACTAACAAGTTGTCAAGCCATGAAAAGACAAGGAAAACCCTGCCTTAAATGTGTATTGCTAAGTTAAGGAAGCCAATCTGAAAGGCTATATGCTGCATGATTTAAATCATGTATTCTAGAAAAGGCAAAAGTGAGGAGAATGTGAATAGATTGGAGGTTTCCAGGGATCTGTATGGGTAGGGAAAGGGATAACTAGGTGGAGCACGAGGATTTTTATACTGTGAAACTATTCTGTATGATACCACAATAGTAGATACTGGTAATTACTTTGACAAAACCCATAGAATGTACAGCACAAGGAATGAATTCTAATATAAACTATGGGCTTTAGTCAATAATAGTGTGGGGATGCCAGGGTAACTCAATAGGTTGACTGCCTGCCTTGCAACTGTGAGGTCCCGGGATTGAATCCCAGCTCTGGCCTGTGCAAACCCATATGATGAACTGCAGCATAACTAGTAACCATCCAGATGGTGGTGAAGGTTCTCGCCTCCCATGAGGGAGGCTCCTGATTCGTGTAGCCCCACATCCACCTGTGTGGAGTGAAATCATGATACAACTAAGATGCACAACTATGAAGATTGCTCTGGGCCCTCCACCCTTCTCTCTCTCTTTCTCTTTCAACTTTTCTCAAGCAATGACGAAAAACAAGGGAAAAATAAGTACCAATCGTGATTCATCAACACTATACTACATTAGTGTAGTGCATTGCAACAAACATATTACACAAATGCAAAATACTACTAATACCAGAAACTGTGTGTGTGTGGAAGGATGAGGGGCTTAGAAGTCTGTGTACTTTCTGCTCAATTTTCCTATAAACCTAAAACTGCTCTTAAAAAAAAAAAGTCTATTAATTTTTAAGTGCCACAGATCAGCACACAATAATTTTTTTGAAGATGTGTAATCATTAAGCATGAAAAATAAAGCTATTAGATTATTTTTGTTTTCAAGGTCAATTCAGCAATAGCTTTCAGTATTACTGTTCTTTAAAACACAATGACACTAAAATATTCCACTGTCCTTCCTATCTCCCCCACTCCCTTTTCTTTTCCTTTTTCATCGAAGAAAACTTTTCCTACAAAAATATTTGGCAAATTCTCTGGAAATAACACTAATTCGCCCATGTGCTTTGCCACCTCTCAATAAACAAGTCTGTTTTCACTGGAAACCTGCTTTTTTGGCTTTTATAAAAACACAGTGGACTTGTGCTTTATCATAGGGAAGGAAACCGAAGGCTGAAGGTCACATTCTTGTTGTAGTGAACACATGGGCCACTTGGCTGCCTACAGCTCTGCAGTTTTCAGAGACAAAATATGAACCTCAATGAAAAAAAAAAAAAGCATGTATATAAAACACATTAGGAAAAATGCAGAAGTACTAGTGAACAGTAACAATAGATTCTATAGATTCTGGGTGTGTATGTTGTCTGTGTGTTTCACATAAGTATCCACTGACAAATGTTTATTAAATAGGGAGCTATAAAGGATGTAAACCAAAGGAGTTGGACATGGTTCTCTCCCCCTTCAGAAGAAAAAACAAATTCATTCTAAGCTTATCCCTTATTCGGATTAGACTTAAAGGGTCAATATGCAGGGCTGTGGAGCTTAATCACAAGTGAAAAAAAGGACAAAAAGAAAAAGGAATCCAAGAAAACCTTATCTTCAAAGCCACAAGAAACTTCCCTGAGCTGAAATAAAAGATCACATTAAAGAGCAGGAATAGCAAGATTTTATGTCTTTTGTCACACCTTCTGTTCAAATTTGTAAGCTGTCGGAAGACTGAACCTTTTGAATGTGAGGTCCACTGTGCTCACCAAGTGTCAGCATCACCTGATACTCACAGCCCATTTCTGTCCAGTTGAAGAGTGCCGGCTGCAGCACAAAGCGTAAGCCAGCGCCTGCAGTCATATCCTGTCAGAGAGCAGCACTGAACACTCCTGGGGAATTCAGCAAAAGTTGCTAATACAATACAGCCTCAGTTAAGAAAGTAAAGGACACAGACCCCAGAAAGAGTCCAATTGCTAGACCAAGCCTGCTTGTCTGCAACATCAATCACCTTCAGGTATATTTCATCAGCCTAATTTTATAATACAGAGCATGTTTAGATTGTTTAGTCCTAATATGTGAGCAGCTTGGATCTAAATTATAAACTAAGTAGCCCACTCTGCTGCCAACCTCCTGTGAAACCTGTCTTTTGAGGCATACCGGATTGGGATAAACTGTGTCTTTATTTGCTATAAAAACACAGGGTCATTTAAAGGAGCCTGTACTTGTCTCTTGGTTACTACTCATTCAAACTTACATAAGCCTATCCTCTGAGCCATATTCATTTTCAGAGCTAGAATCAAATAAGGAAATAAAATAGGGGCTGGATATTTCTAATCAATGTGTGAACATCTATTTCAAAAATTCATCTCTTTCATATAAAAATGAGGACCAAACACTTTCCAGAAGAATGACATCCCATAACTCCTCTCCCTAAATTTGTCCCTCCTCTCCCTTTTATACTTCTCTCCAAATCTACTATGGTACGCTCTCAGGAGAGAAAACACAGCAGAATATACTATTCATAAAAACAGAACTGACAAAAAAGAGAAGGAATTCAAGGTAATACAAGAGAGATGGTACAGAAAAAATAGCAGCCTTAAAGTCTCTAATTATTTTGTTTTACATTTTTTGAAATAAAGTATTTAATGTATTTTTTCCAGAAAATGAATGTAGAATAGTAATGGTATAAGAATCAATCAGCAATATGGAATGGCTACAATTTACTTAGTTTGCAGCTTTTGGTTTCAGAAAGAAAAAAATATAGATAAAATTGACATCTCGTGAAAGTCAGTTATGGGTTCTGTTGACTTTGGATGGTGGAAACACGGTTATTTCCTTGGCATGACAGGTGCTGCCTCACTGCTGTGGCCTGTAGCCGAGCCCCTGTTCTCTACTTGAGAAATATTTGCAGTCGGAAGAGAGTCACGTGCAGCGTAGTTGACCTAAATTCTCTCATGCTGCTACTATTCATTCTCCTCTTCCTTTCACATTATGATTCTCTGCACACACTTTGTTCTTCATCAGTTCATTCAAAGAACTCCAGTTCAGCTCTAAAATTTATAACAAATCAAAATTATTTTAGATTTTATCCGATACAACCACAAAAAAGCACTAGGACTTCTGTTTTACATTTTCTTATGCTGGAAATATATTTAAAAATAATCCATTACAATATTCCAGCATATCTTAAAAAATAAAATGTATAGATATTCTGCACAAAAATGATTTTATTTGCATTAAAATATAAATCCTTTGGTGATCGCTAAATTCATGCCAGTAGTTAGTTCTAACGCGATTCATAGATAGTAACAACAACAAAAACCCTGAACATGGAATCTTAAAATTAATGTCAAATACAAACATTTTCATTTGCAAACTACATTACCTTACCAATTACCTTTTTAAGTTTTCTTTGAAAAGTTTGTTTACTAAAATCTTACTTTTCATTTTTTTAATGACATGGTATCTAGTTGAAGATAAGTTTGTAATATAAACTTCCTGGGCATATAAAAGCAAATGAAAAATTATAGCTCCCTAGAACCTTCTATAATTGAAGACAGCAAAATTGGTCTATGCTTATACAGTCTAAGAAGTAAGGCAATTGCATTGCAGATACTCAGTGTCATCCCTGTGCCTGCAACTGCTGAACTCATAGCTATGAACACGTACACCTCTTGGGTAGAGCAGATTCCTCTGGTATTCTTTTTGTTAATCTGAATGAAAGACGAGTGCTAAGTGTTATTTCATAGCCTTCCTTTATTATTAGAAATCTACTGGTATCTCAATCTCATACTCAAATCCTCTTTCATATTGTAATTTTTTTTTCTTTATAACATATTTTGTCTGCCGTAGAAAAAAAGTAGAACAGGTCACCTCTCTTGCAAAGACCTGACATCTTGAGCTGTGGGGTTAAAGCCACCCTTAGTTGTCCACAGGCATTTCTCAGGACACTAGATACAAGCTTCTCCTCGGAGTTCTGTTCAGTGGCAAATGTGTGGTAGAGTGAACAGTTCTGAGCGAGGAGCACCTCAAACAAAACTGTGGCTCCTATAACTCTGATAACCTTCCTGGTCTCACAAGAGGTTAGCCTAAAATTATAAACCCTTGCCTAAGGAGTCACAAACATGAAACAAAAAATAAGGTATCAAAGATAAGAGCAAAGGGGCTTGTGGTGTGTTCACTGGGGATATCAGGCAGTATAGTTAGAGCAGCAGAGGGACCTTGCTCTGCCTTTGATCTACCATGCCACCTCGGGTGAATCACTTCATTTTTTTGTCTCTTAGGCTCTACATTATAAAATAAGTGGTTTTGAACTAGGATCTTCAAAGATCATTTACAGCTCTAACGTGTGTGTGTGTGTGTGTATATATATATATATTCTACAACCTAAATTTTAGAGAGAATGCTCCTTGATTATTTAGGGGAAAATAAAAATATAAGGCATTCCATTATCTTTGGTTTCTGAGATTTTTTACATACACTATTATCATCACTTGGCTTGTTTCCTTCCTTAATAGGCAAAACTATTCACTCCCTTCTGTATGCTATCATAGCAGATATCTCTGTTAATATTTATCATGAGGAATTATATCTATAATCATTAGGTTTTGTCACCTTTGTATCCACAGGGCAACAAACAGTGCTGAGTGCAACAAGATAGTTAATGTCTATTTCAAAAAGATGGTAAAACATGGAACCAGATAGTTAAAGTAATAATGTGCAAAACTAAGAGACTTAACTTTGTAGATACAATAGCTTCCAAAGTCAGGTCAAGAATGAGAAAATATGACTACTGAAACTTCCAGCAATAAGAATCCACTTTAAGTCTTCAAACCAAAAGCAATCCAGTTCAACAAAATATACAGAATGAGGAAAATTTTATTCTCAAAAAACTAGCATAATTCAGGAATTGATTTTGCTGTTCATCTAATCCCAAAATGAACTCCACGGAAAATGAGGACATGGCTTTGCTGCATGTCTTGCTTTTCAGTAAGGCCCACCTTACTGAAGCTGTGACTCCTTTGATGTGATCAAATTAAAAATTTGCAGGCGGCTTACAAACTGTCACAGGCGAAACAGAGGTAATTAAAAGGGTCAACTAAACAATTAAAATCACTTCCAACTCTATCAGACATGCTAATGAGATCCTGGGACAGGATGAATAAATGAAATTTTCAGTTAATCTCAAACCACACTGTGATTATTAATTGCAATTAAAAAACTTACTAAGCAGTCTTCAGAATAGTGGCTCTGAAAGAACATTAGAAAGATCTAATTCAGCACCTGGTCTATGCTCTCAGTGAAGGTGCTAATGAGCAGTGAAATGGCTAAGGGGCTCAGAAGATAAAATAGCAAATGTCTCCCAACCTGTCCACTCAGACTATTAGTCCTGTTAACACGCATCACCTCTGCCTTCTATTATGAAAACAGCCTGTTGAGTAGATTCTTTATTCTGTTTGTCCCTTTCAGATCCACCCGCACAAACCTTTCTAGATGACATTTTAAAAGCAATGAAACCATGTCAAGTCTACTAAAAATCCCCCAATGGCTTCCATGCCGCTCTTAGGATAAACTGAAATGGCTCAACCCCAAGGTCCTGCACCATGTGTTTCCTCTAGACATCTCTCCTAAAACTCTCCCTTTATATACCAATCTGAACCACATTGAGTTCCCACCATCTGTCACATCTCTACTTTCAGCCTTCAGACATGCCTGGAACACACCAGTTCCTATACCAGCATTGTCTGCTCCTCCCTGCCGTACAGTATGAGGGCAGGCTCTTGAAAGGCGGCCACTGGTCCACGCCACTTGTGTCAGGTAAGTTTGTCCAACACAGAGTGAAAGTATTAACAAGCACCCTTGGAAAGACCAGCTAACACCTGTTCTCTAAGATCTCTCTCAGTAGTAAAAAAGCTCACATTTTGAGTTCCAGCTGCCAGAACATTTGTCTTCAATCTAAACTTGAGTTGCCTGAGTTGCATTTATCCATTTGTTTTTTCTCTCCCATTAATTTACGAATATCTGATATCATTACCCATGTTTATCTCCATCATCATTATACCTCCAGCATCTAGCAGCATGCCTAGCATATAGTAGTATGTACATAGTGGGCACCCAATCAATATTTATTTAGTGAGTAAATGAATGGACAAACAAGAACAACAAAAATCCAACCTTCTCAACACTGCATTAATGCTTCTACAGTTTCAGTTCTCAGTGGTTCTTATCTTTTTAGCAATAAACACTTAACAATGTATATTAAAACATTAATAATTCTTGTTGAGTTAGTATTTGATCATTATTTAATCTACATAGATTAATGCTTACTTTTGTTCAATTAAAAAGATTTAATAATCAGAAATAAAGTAATGTAATTAGAATCACAGTCTTAGGTTTAAACAGTTATTATTTATTTATCTGGAAAATAAACTATATTAAAAGCACTACTAAGTTAATTCCTATATAAAAGGTACTTAGGTATTTTTAAATGATTCTTATCCATTCATTGAGGTAAAAATAAAAGGTTTTTTCTTTCCAAAACCATGGTAACAGTAGCTTTGAACCCCTTATCTGTGCTAGGAATTAAAAACAAGCTATTTGCATTTAAAATTCAGTAATTTAGGGGAAGCCGGGACGGCTCAGCGGGTTGAGCGCTCGCTTTGAGGCCATGAGGACCGAGGATCGAATCCCAGCTCCGGCCCAGGCAGGACCCACATGCTGAACTGGGGAGTTCCCACAGTTCGGTTCTCTAGCTGTCTCTGTCTCTGTCTCTGTCTCTCTCTATCTGTCAAAAGTAAAATAGAAATAAATATGCACTGAAGATAAAATAATTACTTTCTATAAATATAAAAAAAGATAAAAAAAAAAAATTCAGTAATTTAGACTTTCTTCTCATTCAGACTTGTCTTACCCAGTTTTAATATAGCACTTTATATAATGCTTTTACACTGATGTTTTTCACCAGTTTTTTAATTACTTCACAGTTTTTAACTTATTGTTTGTAGTTTAAATATAATGTCTCTCAAACCAATTTCTTACATAAAGACTGTCCTTTATACTCACTGTAGGTAAACATTAAGTAAACCAAAAACTATAGTGTGACATTGTTATTCAGAAACAGTAATATGTACCATGCATACTCACTAAGAGAAGGCTCACACCAAAGATGGTCAAGAGCCATATAGGCATGACTATATAGTAGGTAGACAGATGAGTGGTAATCTAACAGTAAACACCAATGATAAATCCTCATGGGCAATCACAAGGAACACACCGCTTCTGATCATCATTATGACCCTACAACTAACTGGCCCACAAAGATGCTAAAACTCATAGAATCCAGATGAATCACACAAATTGCACAACCAACAAGTAGAAGTCCCAAGATTTAAACAGAAAAAAGATAGCATTGAATACTTTGAGAAAACAAATATGCAATTCTACATTCTTAATATGGTTGGGTATAAGAAATATAGATGCATTTACATAATTAAACTCCTAGAAACTACCTGTCTCTTTAAAATTATCTAAATATTCTGTACACTAATAGGCTAATATGTTAATATAATCATTAAAACTAGGTTGAAATACTAAAATATTTTATTCTTTGAATAAATTATCAATAGGCAAATTCAAGAAATAGATTTTAGAACAATGTGAATAGTGTCCAAAAGCAATCACACTTGAGAAAGAATTAATCAAAATCAGATTTTAGAATATAACATGACTATAAAATAATCATATTGATTTTTGATGTGCTAATAATGAAAATACCTACCATGAATTAAAATCAATTTTCATCTTTAATATTCCTACAGAGGTTACAAATATTCATGTAAAACCAAATTCTTGCAGTATTTTATTTAGAAACCTCTTCTGAGCATGTTGTTGAATATTATTTAAATAAGCAATATATTTCACTTTCTTGGGTTGAGAATAAAAGTCCTATTGCTCTTTAGTAATATCTTGGAATGATGGTTTTAATTTACTCTTTAACTCTTCATACCTATTAGAAGAACCTAGACATTCCTGGTGAATGAAAATATGCTGTATTCCTCCCAATATCTGAAAACAGCAATAAACTGACCAATTTTAAACAGCCGCCCCACAGAAAAAGTCTTGTGATTCAAAATGCATACTTATAAAACACAATATTCATATAAGTTAAAGACAATCTCAGTAATTCTCTTTCCAACACGAGCAGCCATAGAGTGAGATGATCAGTAACAGTTTGAAAGGTAAAGTATATATAACCAAACTGAATATCTGTGATGTACTGACATTAATACCAAAATGAAATCAGGAATTTCTGGTCCTTCTTAATTAAGAGGTGTACTTTGGTAATCAAAGAGTGGGGAAAAGTGACTCTGAACTTCTCTTCAGCCTCTCTACATTCCTAAACACTTCAGTTCAGCGCTCACCAATATACTACATAACCCTCTCTATACTGACTGTGTGCCTCTCCCGTCACTATTAGCTTCCAAAGTCTTTCATCCAAATTTTATGGCCATGTAAAAATAAATAACTATTATTTTTTAAAGACACTAAACAAAGGTTTTAAAAAATAAAGGAATTTTGATGAGCTATCATTTACTATTATCTCATAGAATATCTCTGTGCTTGTTTTAATCAAGAGCTGTTTCAGATAGAGACTGGTGAAGACTGCTATGTCCTCATACATCCCATGTCCTTAGAGTCCAGAGCACAAATTTATAAACTTGAATTTGTCAGACTTCCTTGAACCTAAATGAAGACCTCAAAATGGAATCTGGCCAGTGTAATATGAATAGAAGTACTTTTGCCAATTCAAGGCTTAACAGAAAAGCTTCCCATTGATCCTACTTGTTCTCTCTTCGCTCGTTTACCATGTGGAAAATTCTGAGGCCATTAGGGGATGATGGCAGTACTACCGGTAGATAACAAGGATTGGTCCCTCTCTAACATCCCCAACAACCTCCCCATACTCACACTGCAGTGTGACTTATGGAAGAAACACATTTTTATTGTATCAACCACAGAGATGTTGCTATTATTTTTTTAATAGCAATTAATCTATCCTGAATAAATGAAGAATATAGCAATAAAAAACCCTAGTGTCCATTTGAATGGTCTCAGTCTTGGCTGCATATTGGATTCAAGTACTAAGCTCTCTAAAGATGCCAATATCTGGGCTACACTCAGAATCAAGTGAAACTACCTCTATGAATGGGCCAAACATCACACATTTTTAAAAGTTCTACAGGTAATTCTAATGCATACTAAAGCTTGAGAGCCACTGCAAACCTTGGAGCTAAATTTACATTCAATCATAGTAAAGGTGGTGTCTCACTCCAATGTTTTACCTATTTCATCACAGTTCATGTAAAGCCTAAAACTATCAATTTAAAGCAAACATGCACATTGAAATTCTGGAACCCTTATAGCAGAAAAAAAATTCCAATAAATAATTTACAATAAATTTGTCCTTGAATGTCAGGCAAATGTTAACTTTCCCTTAATTAAAATAAGTATTTATTTGGTCAGAACTGAGTATTCGAAGAAATATTTAGTTTCCACCAAGGCAGAACTGTCACAACCACGTAAAAATCAACAATAGTTTCATGAGATATACATTTATAAACATTATAGTTACCTCAATTCTATTTTAACTCCATAAACTAATGGTTTGTTTTGCAAGCAGTCACAAATCTATACTGCTGAATATTTAATCACATCACTAAGAGGTTATTTAAACACAACTTTGACAGATGCTATGGGATAAGCAAAAATTATCATACCAACTAAATCAATTAATTTGCTCTTAAGTTCAGCAATCTAATTCTAAACCATAATCAAAGCAAATATCAATCCTATTAACCTTAATTTTGGGAGCTCCTGAGAATTTAATGTCAGGCTCCTTGATCTGGAACCATACCAAAAGTTCACAAGGAAGGAAAAGGAGAAGAAAAGATATTTTACCTAGTATATGCTACTGATATCACCCACAAAGATAAGTCACTTAACTTCCAACCATGAATATGCAATGCATAGCTTTACTTTATTTCCATTATACTGATTCAAAAGTAAATAATAATAGTGGTAGCTAGAAGTAGTAATAGTAATGCAAATATAGCCATTTGTTTCTTGCTCTTTAAGTCATATAGTTGCTCTTATGTGGTTCAATATATTGATTGTTATATTATCTACTTAAACTTTTTGTTCTGTTATTAGCAGTATTATTTCACCCAATAATAAAATTTGTAACAGCTAATTTTGATCATCTACTAAGCCTGAGTATTGTGTGAGATAATTCACATATCTTTAATTCATGCAACAAACCTTAAAATAAGTAATATTGTCATAACTTTACAAAAGTAATTTTTAAACTTTAGTCAAGAATATTGAAACTGCCTAAAATCGTTATGATTATAATGACATTTGAACCACAGACCCCTGATAATTTATTTAGCTTGCTATCTGAGACAGGCCTTATTATTTATTATCTTTCATATGCATAAACTCAATCTACTAACCAGATTATCTCATAAATGTGTGAAATTTCTTCCTTAATAAATTCAAGTTGTTAATAGCACTGAATTGGTTGGATGGAGTAATAATTATTATGTTGTCAAATTGTACTGCATTAAATCAAAATAAGTGATTGGAAAAGTTTTTGAAAATGTGACTGGATCAAAGAAGAAATAAAAGAAGAGATTAAAAAATACATAGAAACAAATGATAATGAAAACACAACATACCAAAATTACTGGGATACAGCAAAAGCTGTAATAAGAGGAAAATTTATATCACTACAGAACTAAATGAAATAGAGAATAAAAAGACAAGAGAAAAAATAAATGCAACAAAGAACTGGTTCTTTGAAAAAAATTAATAAAATTGACAAATGCCTGGCCAGGTTCACCAAGGAAAAAAGAGAAAGCACACAAATAATCCAAATTAGAAATGAAAGAGGAGAAGTTACAACTGATACCACAGAAATACAAAGGATTATACAAGACTACTACAAAGAACTACATGTCACCAAATTTTGCAACCTAGAAAAAATGGACAAGTTTTTAGAAACATATAGTCTACCTAAACGGAATCAAGAAGAACTGGATAACCTAAACAAACCAAATCAACAGTAAGGAAATTAATACAATCACCCAAAACCTTCCCAAAAGCAAGAGTCCAGGACCAGATGGTCTCACTGATGAGTTTTACCAGACATTCAAAGAGAAAATAAGGCCTATCCTCTTCAAACTTTTCCAAAAAATTGAAGAAGAGGCAATACTTCCCAACTCATTCTATGAGGCCAACATTACCCTAATACCAAAGCCTGGCAAGGACGTCACAAAAAAAGAAAACTATAGACCAATATCTCTGATGCACACTGATGCAAAAATCCTAAACAAAATACTAGCAAACAGAATATAACAATGCATTAAAAAGATTATACATCACAATCGAGTGGGATTCATCCCAGGGGCACAAGGATGGTTCAATATACGCAAATCGATCAATGTGATACACCACATAAAGAAAATTAAAGATAAAAACCATATGATTATATCAATTGATGCAGAAAAAGCATTCGACAAGATACAACATCCATTTATGATCAAAACACTTAATAAAATGGGTATAGAAGGAAAATACCTCGACATAATCAAGGCCATATATGACAAACCCTCAGTGAATGTCATACTGAACAGGGAAAAACTGAAACCTTTTCTTCTAAAATCAGGAATGAGACAGGGATGTCCCCTGTCACCACTGCTATTCAACATAGTTCTGGAAGTCCTAGCCAGAGCCACTAGGCAGGAAAAAGAAATAAAAGGCATTCAAATTGGAAACGAAGAAATTAAACTGTCACTTTTTGCAGACGATACGATCCTTTATATAGAAAACCCCAAAGACTCCACCAGAAAACTGTTAGAAATAATAAATGAATACAATAAAGTTACAGGATACAAAATCAATGTACAAAAATCCACAGCATTTTTATATACAAACAACAAAACTTTGGAAAAAGAATGAGAAAAATGATACTGTTTGTGATCAAAACAAAAATGAAATACTTAGGAATGAACTTACGGTAACAAAAAACGTGAAGAACTTATACAAGGAAAACTGTAAGACACTATTAAAAGAAATTGAAGAAGATACAAAGAAACGGAAGAATATTCCATGTTCTTGGATTGGAAGAATCAACATAGTTAAAATGGCCATATTACTCAAAGCAATATACAGAGTTAATGCAATTCCCATCAAAATCCCACAGGCATTCTTCCAAGAAATAGATTTAAAAATTATCAGATTCATATGGAAACACAAAAGGCCCCGAACTGCCAAAGCAATCCTCAAAAAAAAAAGGCTGCAGGCATCATGCTCCCTGACTTCAGTCTATACTACAAAGCATCAATAATCAAAACAGCTAGGTATTGGCAGAGAAACAGACATACAGACCAATGAAACAGAATCGAAAACCCAGACATAAACCCACAAATACACAGACAGATAATCTTTGACAAAGGAGCAAAAAATATACAATGGGGGAAAGAAAGCCTCTTCAGCAAATGGTGCTGGGAAAATTGGAAAGTCACATGCAAAAGAATGAATCTGGACAGTAAACTGTCACCAAATACCAAAATTAACTCAAAGTGGATTAAGGACCTCCACATAAGAACCGAAACTATAGAGTGCATAGAAGAAGGCATTAATACTAAATTTATAGACCTTGGGCTCAGAGAGCACATTATGAACTTGACCCCAAAGGCAAGGAAAGTAAAAGCAAAAATAAATGGATGGGACTATATCAAACTAAAAAGCTTTTACATAGCAAAGGACACCATCAACAAAATAAAAAGGAAACCAACCGAATGGAAGAAAATATTTGCAAATAATGCCTCTGATAAGGGGCTAATAATACCTAAAATATATAAAGAACTCATACAACTCAACAACAACAAAAAAAGAACAAACAATCCAATTAAAAAATGCGCAGAAGACCTAAACAGACACTTCTCTCCTGAAGATATACAACAGCCAACAAATACATGAAAAAGTGCTCAACATCACTAGCAATTAGGGAAATGCAAATTAAAACCACAATGAGATACCACCTCACACCTGTTAGAATGGCAATAATCAACAAGACAAGGAAAACAAGTGCTAGAGAGGCTGTGGAGAAAAAGGAACCCTCATACACTGCTGGTGGGAATGTATATTGGTACAGCCAATATGGAAGGCAGTGTGGAGATTCCTCAAAAAACTAGAAATGGTATTGCCATATGACCCAGCAATCCCTCTCCTGGGTATCTACCCAAAAAACCTGAAAACCTTAATCCGCAAAGATATATGTAACTCAATGTTCATTGCAGCACTGTTCAGTGGCCAGGTCATGGAATCAACCAAAATGTCCTCTGATAGATGACTAGATAAAGAAGTTGCGGTACATTTATACAATGGAATACTACTCAGCAATAAGAAAAGATGATATACAGCAATTTGTGACAACATGGACAGACGTTCAAAATATCTTATTAAGCAAAATAAGTCAGACTGGGGAAGCCGGGATGGCTCAGTGGGTTGAGCGCTCACTTTGCAGTGCCAGGGACCGAGGATCGAATTCTGGCCCGGGCCCGTGCGGAACCATATGCTGAACTGGGAACTCCTCTAGTTCAGTTCTCTCTCTGTCTCTGTATCTCTCTCCTCTCTCTCTCTCTCTCTCTCTCTCTCTCTCTCTCTCTCTCTCTCTCAAAAACAATTAAAATAATAATAATAATAAAAGCAATTTAAAATTAAAAAAAAAAAGTCAGACTGGAAGAATCAAGAAACATATGACCTCACTTATAGGTGGAATATAAACCTGAAAGTAACAAAGAAACAAAAACCCATGGACACAGTCAATGGCTTAGTGGTTACCTGAAGGTAAGGGGGGAGGTGGGTGGGAGAGCTAGGGGGAATCAAATATACAGTAATGGAAAGTTAAAAAAAAATAATGTGGATTTTTAAAATTTGAAATACTATATAAAATATTTATGTTGGCAATATTAATAGTGGTGTGACCTCTGAAAAGGTTTATGTACTTGTCACTTCCTAAAAGTTAGGGACAGCTCTCTCTCAAACAGTACACCAGCTCCTCAGGCTTACGGCTTGATTTTTGTTTGTTAGCGTATTTTTCCATTTAAAATGTATTGAATTTTTAATACCAAGTAAAATTGAACATTATTTGAAGCTTAATGACTGAATACACTGCAGAATTTTGCTTAAGAAATTCTCACTTCTCTTCTACTATGTCTAACACTTAAAGATTTTGTACATTGTGTGAGTATGGAGGAAATGGGAGAAAAAAAGAAAAGAGATTAGATGATGATTTAAGAGCAACCAGATTACAAACAGGATTTGGAGCAAAAATAGGAAAAATTGTTATCTAGAGGGAATCTTTTTAATCTATTAAATATTGAGTGCAACTTTTATTTTTATCTTTAATTTTATTTCTAAAAAGATCTTGGAAGCTATTTTTTTAAGATTGTAATATTTTTGAGAGGTGTGTGTAGTGTGTGTGTGTGTGTGTGTGTGTGTGTATGTGTGTGTGAGAGAGAGAGAGAGAGAGAGAGAGAGAGAGAGAGAGAGAGCACCCAGTGTGTTTCCATAGCTGTGACATGGTTTCATTCCACACAGTTGGATGTGGGGCCACATGGGGCGGGAACTGAACAGAGGGCCTTCCACATGGGAGACAAGTACCTTCACCATCATGCCATTCTGGTAGTTGCACCTCAATTCAGCATATGGGATTCCATGAGCTAGGACTGGGAATCAAACCCAAGACCTCATGATTTCTGGGCAAGTAATAAACCACTAAGCTGTACCAGCATCCCCTATTTTTATTATTTTTTAAGTGTAAAAATAATATAACTAAAAAGAAATGACCTACCATTCAAAATTAACCAAAGGTAATATTTAATCATATCTGCTTCAGATGTTATTTGCTTTACTGGCATATAACTTGTTATACAGTTAAATACACCATTTACAGTTGTATGGGTTTTGGAAAATTTATAGATTCAACTTGGTAAAACTTTCTTGAGGATGTTTGCATCTATGTTCATGAGATATGTTAATCTGTATTGTTATTTTCTTGTAAGGTCTTTGTCTGGCTTTGCCATCAGGGCAATGAGTTGGGAAGCATGTCTTCCTATTCTTTTTTCCTGGAAGGTTTTGTGATAGAATTGCTATTACGTTTTCCTTACATGGCTGGTCAAATTCACCAGTGAAGTTGTTTGTGCCTAAAATTTTCTTTGTTGCAATTTTCACAACTACAAATGCAACTTATTTAATATATGTATATATATACATATATATATGTATATATATATGTGTGTGTGTGTATATATATAAACTTAATATATACACACACACACACACACACACACTCCAGTTATCTATTTTCTCTCCTCTCACACATACCACACATACCCCACTTCTACCCCAACACACACACACACACACACACAGATTTTCTTCCCAGTTACCAGACTTGAACATTTCTTGGCATATTTATGAGACACCGATGGTTCCTTCTTCCATGAAGTTCTTGTTCTTTTATTATGCTTATTTTCTACTGTCATTTGTTTTTAATGGTTTATAGGAATTATTTATATATTTTTAAAACTTATACTTTTTATAATCTGGCCTGTATTTTTTAATGTTTTTATTATATCATAAAGACAGTTTAAATTTTGGTATGGTAAAAATTTTCTTGTATTATTACTGTTTTTCCTCTTTGTTTTAAAAATTCTTCCCTATGCATTGTCATGAAGATACTCTCTGATATTTTTCTTTATAATTTTAAGATAGTTTTTCAAAATTCTATCCTTATGAGGTACTCTTACTAGAATTTCTAGAATTTAGTTTTATGTGTAGAGTGAAATAAGGACACTTATGAAGTGTTAAAATTTATTCATTTTATGGGGAAGCCAGGATGGCTCAGTGGGTTAAGCGCTCACTTTGCAGCGCCGGGGACCACGAATCGAATCCCGGTCCTGGCCCGTGCGGAACCATATGCTGAACTGGGAGCTCCCCCAGTTCAGTTCTCTCTCTGTCTCTGTATCTCTCTCTCTCTGTCAAAAATAAAAATAAATAAACAAATATATATTTTAAAAAAATTTATTCATTTTCTATATGTAAACCTGTTGTCTCAATACTATTTATTAAATAGTCATACAGTGATTAGTAACTCCTCTATCATACATCAAGGACTCATAGAAATCTGAATCTGTTTTTGGTAACTTCATTGGGTTCCATTCATCTCTCTCTTATTTAGGACTCAAACCACAGTTATAATTATTATAGTTTAAGAAATAAATCTAAACATTAGAAAGGCCTAATCCATCATCACCACCCTTCTTTTTCTTGTTCAGAATTATGTCAGTAGTTTGAGAACATCCATCCCTTTTCCATATAGTTTTAGAATCAGTTTGTCAATTCCATGAAAAAGTCTTTGAAAATGTTATTGAAATTACATATGAGAGAATTAAAATATAGTAGACTTTCAGTTAACCGGCACCAATGGGGATTGGCAGGTGCAAGATAAATGTAAGGAGACTCTTCGTAAACTGCAACTGAAGCAACTGGCACTATCAAGCAACCAGGAAAATCTCAAAGCAACCACTCGCTTGAGAGTACCGGTTGCTTGACTTAAGAGTTAATGGAGAGTCTACTGTATTTCTGATAAGGACATCTGACATTTACTAACCAGATATATTTTATCATGTATTCATATTTACGCTCTGCCATTAAAATCTCATATATATATTTTTAAATATATATATATATATATATATATATATTTTTTTTTTTTTTTTTGACAGAGAGAGATACAGAGACAGAGAGAGAACTGAACTGGGGGAACTCCCAGTTCAGCATATGGCTCCGCACAGGCTGGGGCCGGGATCCCTGGTCCCCGGCACTGCAAAGTAAGTGCTTAACCCACTGAGCCACCCTGGCTTCCCCTCATATATTTTTAGTACATGTATTTATAGAATTATTTTAGAATTTTTGCAGTTGTTAATCGGAATTCCAACTATCCTTGCTTTGGTACTGTTGACATATAGAAATACTCTTGGTTATCTTTGTTAACTTTGTGCCCAGTATCCTTTCTGGTCTCTCTTATTTTTATCTCTTTAATCTGATATATAACCAAGTATATTATCTTGATTAATGACAAATTCACCTCTTTCTTGCCACTCTTTTCATTTAGAATTACTTTTCTTTTCTAATTACAGTGGTCAGGATATCTAAGCCAGGGTTAAATATTAACATTGAGAGTAAATACCGTATCTTTGTCCTGCTGTTATTTTACTGAGAATATTCTGAGTGTTTCACCATTAAATATGTATAATGTTACTTGTAGGATTCTGTAAGATCTCTTAGATCATTTTATAAATATTATATTCAATTTCTAAGTTGTTTATAATTTTACCATATATTATTAAATATGTATCTTTTGAGATGACTATATGTTTTTTCTCTTTTAAATATTAAAAATAAAACTTCATATTTTTAACCATCCTTCTGAGCTAATAAATGTTACTTGGACATAATTATTTTTAAAATACTTTAGATTAGCTCTTTTATTATTAGCTCTTTTATTTGATGTTTCTATTTCTATTCTAAAAAATGTACTTCATTATACTTTCTTATTGTTTCTAATCTCCCACCTGTCATATTTTTCATCTTCAATGATGCTAGAATGATCTTAATAAAATAAAAATCTCAGTATCTTATCCTCCTATAGAATATCCAACAGTGGCTCCCCATGCTTACTACACTGAAAGCCAGGTTTGCAATATGTCAATCAAGATCCCCTAAATGCCTCTTGGTTACCTCTTCAGCCCACTTCATCAATGCACAACCCCCATATCTCTACAATTCAGTCAACTGAGCTGCTTACAGTTCATTAAATGTCTCATGATTTTTTTCCCTTCAATGTTTTATTCATACTACTATTTTGGCTGCAATGCCAGTACCCTGATCCATGTTTCAGACAAACCATTTTCAAGTTTTATGATTCAGCCCTTGACTGCCTTTGGAAACCCTTTACTGACAATTTAGGAAGAATTTTAACCACTATCTTCTGCCCATATACACCACACAAACTTCCACTGTAGCTTCTGTTATACTGTATAACTTCTGTTTTATTGTACTTACTTTCATAATGTATCTGTGTGCCATTGTGTGTGTATGCCTACATGTGTTTGTTTATATGTGCTGAGTACTTATCTCTTGGTCAGACACTTGGTTAAAATATTTCACATACTTTTCCACACTTATTCATGTCAACAAAGCAGACAATACATAGTATGTACCTACAAAAAACAAATACAATAACTGAATCTTAAGAAATTTAGATCACTTTTCAAAAGCAATAAATTTAAGAATTCAAGACAGACTTTTCTAAATAAAAAAATATAATAAAAGTGCCATGAATTTGCCAGGGAAGGCTGATTTAAGTGTTTGTTTTTAACAGAAATTACTGAACTGTAGAATATAAAATTCTGGTCCAGTTGATGTAAATAGTAAGGTAATATAACCATTTTTCCACCATTAACCTATGTGGGAGAAGTCTAAACTTTATACTTTTATGCCTCCAAAAGATTTTGTATAGAAAGAGAAATGACAGTTATTTGTGATTTGTAAAAAAAAATATACTTTTCTATTCATATTTTATATTAGCAGTAGAATTCAATACAAGAATATTGATTACCTTCCTAAATCTTCCTTTCTTTAGAAAAATAAAATAACTACAGCTCCTTTTAGGATAATATTGACTACAAAATGTCCTGAGTCCTTATTGCAAACAAAAACTTAAGTATTTGTCACATTGTGTTTATAACAACTTCAATGTATCTCTCCTTTTTATCACCCTGTATTTTTTGCTTAGTAACCTAAGCAACAGCACTCAACAACTCAGCAAATAATCATTTTTAAATTACAAGATTAAGTCTATTGAAAGCCTAATTATGAAAACTGGAAGGAAAAAAGAGAAAGGAGCACAAATAATCTCTAGCTTAGTTCTGAAATAAACATTAGAAAAGAATGCTTAATTAACTCCAAGAAGTGATTCTCCAGTAAAAGAACATATTCATTTTCCCTAAGAGATCAAACATTTTTGTAGTTATATATCCAAAAAGTAAAGAAACTTAAATGAGACGCCTAAAGGATGGAAAGCAGGACATGTTGCTATGACTCCAACAGCCAGCATGCAGCTAGTTAGTTAGCACCCACTGCAATCACTGAGAAGGAAAGTGCTCTTGTAGTCCTTAGCTTTACTTCTAAAGATGCTATGATCAAAACTGAAATTTGACCTAGTAGCTATCATGGTTCTAAAGATGCATGACAAAAGGTTTGGCAAGTGTTACTAAGAATAGGAAAACAACAACCAACAGAGCAGCCAGATTTCTTAAACTTTCAGGACAGTAAAGTGCAGCAAAGAAAGCCAAGAGTCTAACAGCCAAAGACGATAGTCAGTGGACCGTGAGGGGCAGGCTCAGTGCTCCTATTTGTTGTCAACAATCAAAGACTAGATGTTTTTTTCATACTAAACAGTCAATAAAGAAACAATGAGCTACAGCCACTGGGACAGAAGAAGAAAGCCAATAACAAAGAAAACAGAAGGACTCAGCTTGAATGCAACAGCTACTCGGCCTGAATTGTGAATATTATGCTTGTTCTTACTGAGTCCTTAGTCTCTTTCATCAGAATACCAACTTCTTCTACTGGTTGGTATTTTAACAGATTAAAACAGTGTTTCTTCCCATTATCTCTCATGTTTCCTTCCCTTCTACTACATATGTAATGAAATCTACTAAATTCCCTATCTCTGTATCTGAAATGTTACAGCTGTGTGTTTATGTAATAGAACCATTTTTCTCAATCCTTATATCAAGCCTTCCTCCCATCTGTGCTACAATAATACAGACTCTTGGGGACAAAGGACCAAGGAAATCAAGAATATTCGCAAAGAGTGGTTGTTAACTACAGGCCATGACTGAATAGAAAAGAAGTAATGATAGGTTGGAAAGAAAGCAAATGGGACAAGGTTCTGAGAGCTCTGTGAGGACAAGAAGGTTCAAAGTTAGAATAACAAAGTGAGAGAACAGAAGGACAAGATGCTGTGACTAGCAGAATCCCAACTTTGCTCACCACAAGGGCACCATTCATATTGTGTTCTACCTGACTGGAACTCCTTGGTGCGTATATACCGGTAATACAACGTGAATCATGCCCTCTGGCATCATGTGATGTTACTGGTGGTTTGGGCTTGGGTGGTTTTAATTTAGATATTCAGTGGAAAAGGGGAATAAGATTAAGAAGTACAAAAAATTACATATTCAGAAAATCCCACTTACTGACAAAATACAGGAGTGAGTTACAGGAGCCAGGATTGGGGTAAAATAGTGGAAGTAAAAACAACTAATGTTGAAAGAGTTGCCCACATGGGCTGAAAATATTTTTTAAATCTTGGTGAATACAATAACAAAAGAGTTAACAAAGTATTCTATAAATAAAAAGGAGTAGAAAGTGAGTCAGTTGCAGAGGTCAATTAGAAAATTGAATAGACAAATAGGCTAAAGATCAGAGGCAAACCTCTACTAGGGTGGGACCCATATCCCATTTCAGAGGTTATGGAGAGTGGAAAGGCCTTCATATAAGAGAGCAGGCAGGGGACGCGTATCCAGATGGGTCCCTGAGCATCCTTATCACAACTCCAAGACTTTACCCAGCTTCTCTTGAGCTATGTCCACACTACTACCAATCTACTTCTTGATGAAGTCACACACAATCCAGTTTCTCTTCAAGGTCGTCCATTCAGAAAATTTCGCTCTATGATTGTAGTCCTCACTAATCTCTTCCACTCTGGACCAAGGGTTTTATCAATTATTATATTTAATCTGGATCTCAATGATCAAATCTTATAAAATTCTCAAATACTATCTGTATGAGTTTTATATCTCCAATTAAAATTTAAGTCCTTCTGCAGTGGAAGTCAGAAGAGTGGGCCTATGGTTCACACTTAAGAAATAATTGTTCAGTCAAAAAATAAATTTAGGGGGAAGCCAGGATGGCTCAGTGGGTTAAGCGCTCAGTTTGCAGCGCCAGGAGCCCTGGGGACCGAGGATCGAATCCCGGCCCCGGCCCATGCTGACCCATATGCTGAACTGGGGAGTTCCCCCAGTTCAGTTCTCTCTCTGTCTCTGT